>VYZP01032451.1:0-52094 GCA_013400635.1 Hypocryptadius cinnamomeus
GAGACTGTTTTACTGGTAAGAAATAATAAACGTCTGAGTCCAAACACGAACTACCATCTCAACTGCCTTCAATCCAGACCCAGAGAAACTGACACAAGGATTAACACAAGGATTATCACAAGGGTGAGCAAGGACAGAGACAAGCACTCACTAAACCATCAATGGGAATTTTTCATGTAGACCTAACCCCATAAAATGTGGGGGAAAGGGAAGACAAAGCTAAAAATTGATAATGAATAATACCCAGAAAGACAGGGTAATATGAGACAACGAGTTTTAAGAGAACTCGGGCTTGAATGAGCATTTCTTGCCTGGAAATACAGCTACCAGGCGATATAGCCTTGTGCTTTACCAAAATAACAAAGTCAGAAAAGAAAGGTGCAAACATTGTGGGTTACGAGAGGGGCTTCTGGAACCCCTTTAGTCACCCAGGGCACTGCAGGAGGGCTTCAGCCATGCTCACCAAGGATTCCAGGTGTTTGGTCAGTTCCAATTAGGTAACTTTCAACCTATTCTAGATCCAAGCATGTCCTGCTTGATCCTTTCCCATGCCTCAGGTTTTGCTGCTCACATTTTGCCTTTCTAAACACCTCTCAAGGCCTCAGCCCCCAGGGACCTGCAGAGATTAATTAGAAAGGAAAGGTGAGCGCTCTCAATCCTGCCACAAGCTGACTTCAGCTACCCTGTGCCTACTTTGTCTCCTTCCCCCTATGGTTAAAAACCAGTACAGATGTTCAAATTTCAACCCATTAGTTGGGAAATTAAGCAATTAATGCAGACAACATCTGTGGACAATGATTTATCCAACACTGTTATAGGAACTAAAGCATAAATTGAAGTCAACTTCAAGAGCTGGAGGCTTAATATATCTTCAGGAGGAAAAGGAAAAAAATAAAAAGTGAGAGAGAATGACTCTTCACAGAACCTAAACCTCCTGGCAATTAGAAATGGGAAGATATTCTTAGGTGTGATGAAGAACAAAAGAAGCCATTACAGCAGCCTAGAAAGGATCATTTCATATGAGTAGTTTTATTTTAATCTCTGCAGAATGATGTACTCATTTAAGAAGTACAGAGTCAGTGATCTGACTCTGTACATGCCACTGAACTTAAGCTGTATGATACAAATGCTGTAGGCACTCAATATCCTGTAGGTACTCAATATTTAAAAGTAGTTTTGAGGAAAAAATAAATTACTGGAGAACAATGATACCTCTTCTAATCAAGGTAATTGTGAACGTGATTTTGTGTCATCTTGATTAAACAACTATTTTGTAGACTGTTGACAAGTTTCATTAAGAGCAAATTATATTTTCTCTCCTGCAAAATTAAGAGAGCATTAGAGGGAATTATCAGTCCTCACTGATTTTATCAAGGATTATATCAATATTTGATTTTTTTATCAGAAAGCCTCTCATGCACAATATACTGCAGCTCTTTCACACTGATCTGCTTTCAAGAAGCAATGAAAGCAGCTAAAAATGCCAACAGTGCATACTTATGGTACTAAATAATCTATAGTTTTGATGGTAAATATAAAAAGGTTTATCAGGTGACAGCTGAAAGATGCTTTCCCCTGCACAGCCCCATTTCCAAGCTCCTGTGATATTCCTTGCCACAGAAAGCCAGGAATTTATACACTCCTGTCCAAAAACAATGTTACTATGGGAGATGCTATCAACAGGAAAATAACAAGAGGATTACAACTTTGTCTCCACCAAAAGAAAAGTAGTGAATAATTTGTCTTTTTAATTCAACCTACAAAAGTGCCCGGCTTTTAGGGGGTTGGAGATTTTAATTATTACTGTCAGAGTTGTGTATGGTAGTCATATAATTTTTACAATACTAGTGAGACATTGCTTATGAGTTTGAGAGCTTCAAACCAACCAATTTGGACACAAATTCCTCCACATTGCTATTTAACCAAAATGTCTTTTTTTTCCCCATTTCAATCAAGTACTTGATTCAAATTAGTTTTTATAAATCCTTAGTCTGTACTCTGAGAGCAATTAGAAGCACTGGAAATACAAGCCAGAAATATCCCCATCACCTTCTTGTTCCTTACAGACACATAAACTAACCCTTCTCTACACAACGTGCATATGTTGCACATTCTGTCCCAATGTTTTCTTCTAAATTAAGACTAAACTGGATAGCGCATCACAAGTCCTTCATTTTCTTTGGCACCACCATAAAGAATTTAATATCTTTACACATTTGCATGGAGGTAGCTCTAAGTGCAGTATTAATCAGACAAGAAAAAAAGTAGAAGTCTGCCTTTAAATTGAAATCCAAACCCTTTTTATCCATTTCTGTCTTTTTCTGTTTCTTCTAATTCTGTCTTCTTGGAATTTTTTTCGTAACTTAAGACTGAGGGGGTTTAGGGTTTGCTAAGTTGAATGGGGCAAGTTAATGCTTTGAGAAGCGTTTGATATTGATTAAACATTGCACTAAACCTTTTGCAACAGTTCTCTGATTTTTTTGAAGTTGCCAGTAAAGTTCTTCCTGTTGTTTTGACCTCTTGAGAATATCTTGCGGGTATTTTTCCTGAGTGTCTAACCCAGGGTGTATGAACAACCATAAGCCCATTCAAAAACCCTTTGGACTGAGTTGTTTGAGGCCTTAGAGAAGCATAAACAGTGGAGCCAGTGCAGGCCACTGTGCAGCTGCTGCAGGGCTGCATGGCAGACACAGCCCCCCAGAAGGGAGCCCTGGGCTCCAAACCACCACCACACACCACCAGTCAGCTCATCTTCCTGAAGGGCAGCAGCTCCCACCAGCATACTTCACCTCTTACTTAGGTTTGATTAATATCCAGCTCTGTCTCTGGAAAGCTGCCAGGCTGAGCACAGAGCAGTTCACTTCCACCAGGCTTCTCTCTGTAGCAGGTGAGCTGCCAAGGCAGGTGTTTGCACAGCTTCAGAGTGAGCTGCATGTAAATCCCTCAGCTGCAGGAAAACCATACAGTGTTTGACTTGGCCTTTAGACACACACCCAAGAACAACAGAGGCTGCAGTAACCTCTGGGAAGTAATTCCAAAGTGATGCAGCTGATAAACAGAATTCAGACAAAAATTCACTGTTCAAATAGGAGACCTGACCATTGTAACAGGGAAGCCTGGACAGAGTCCTGTGGCAAAGAAATGAGAATTTTTACTGTAGAAAGGGGATTTTTTGGATGAATTTATGTTGAGTAAATATAATACATGATGAAAATCCTCTCCTTAGGAAGAGTCTTAGTCTTTTATCCTATTTGGTACATCTCTACAAATTCACAGAATCATGGAATGGTTTGGCTTGGAAGGGGCCTTTAAGCTCATCCAGTGCCACTCCCTGCCACGGGCAGGGACACTTTCCACTATCCCAGGTTGCTCCAAACCTCATCCAACCTGGCCTTGGACACTTCCAGGGATCCAGGGGCAGCCACAGCCGCTCTGGGCACCCTGTGCCAGGGCCTGCCCACCCTCACATTCCTTCTCACTATTGCATCTAAACCTGCCCTCTGGCACTGGGAAGACATTCCCCTTGACCTGGCACTCTAGACCCTTCCAAAACATCTTTCTCCACATCTTAAGGGACAGGCATGTGCCAAGGAAGCCTGGAACCTCCCTTGGAATGGAAAGTATGAGCCCNGACCCCTGGGGGTGGTGAATCTAACTGCAGCACTGAGCCCCAAGCAGTGGCAGAGGCAGAAGCAGCAGGGGTCCTGGCAGACACAGGATCTTGATCTAAAGTGTGGCAAAAAACTAAAAGAGCAGGTTTTTGGGTTTTTTACTAAAAAGCAGCAGCCAGGCTCCCAAAACCAGCTGGCAAACACCCCTTTGTCAGGAGTAGGGGAAAGGGTCCCAGGTTTTCCTCTGAGGCACCTGAGTGGGTGGTGAGGGTCCTTTTCAGTGAGATCGGGTGTTGGAAATGTCCAACAGCCGCTCTTACCCACAGTAGGAGAAGCAGTAAAAGACAGAACTCCACGGTGGCAGCAAATCCTTCCCGCAGCAACCACAGCCTGGCCGTCTCCCCTCCAATCCCAGAGCAAGAGCGAGCAAGGAGCGGAGCCCGGTCCCTCACCCCCCAGCCAAAATCTTGCGGTATCTCTGCCCTGCCCAAGAAAAGGCCCCTGAGCTGGGAGACTGCAGCCAGCTGCACGCTTCCCCCTCCTCCTCTCAGCCACATCTTTTGTCTTTAGTATCGTCGTTACAATCTTTTAGGCAACAGATGGGAGAAAATTCCCTGAGAGAAATATTAAAAAAAAAAAAAAAAAGGAAAAATCCTAACCTCCAACACTCTATCTTTCCTGTCGGCTCCTTCAGGCGGGACAACTGCAGAATTTCTGCAGAAGTAATCCCTGAAGCAAAGCACCAATCCCTATCAACTACTGACTCAAAATAAACATAAAACACCATTTTTCCCAGTCCAGAAGAACCCCAGAAACACAAAAAGGAGTTGCTCCAGCATCCTTTTCTCTCTCTCTCACAAACAGTCCCAGACAGACCCTTGGGGACACATGTTCAAGTGTTTGTGAGTGTTAGGGAATTACACTGATATAAGAATAAATGACAACAAAGGAAATAAATCTACTTTGAAATTCTGTAAAATAAAATTACTTTCCCTTAAGTTTGCACATTTAGTTTAGTCATTAAAACTTTCTAAAAGAACCACTAGGTTTTATTTTATATATCAAAGAGCAAGCAACTAACATTTTTTTATTACCTTTGAGACTTGGAAGAAACTGATAAACATTTACATTTACTGTAAAAAATTAAGTTTCTGAGTCAACAGTGTATTATATATTTGTCTTAATTGGGTTGATTTTAGCCTCCTTAAATTCTGCCTAATTTTTTAACTTGGACTTTTATTTGTTGCAGAGTTTCTCATAAAAATCTGCAAACGAATTACAAACTGTGGTTAATGAGCTATGCATAAACCTTCTCTTTTTCTTTATCATTTGTACCATCTGCTTTGGCTGTTTTATTATCAGCCTGTAAGCCAGTAATCTATCTACTTTATTTCCTATCTCACTTGGAAAAAAAATTAAGAAATCCACTAGAGTTTTCGAACTCCCTATTCTCCCAGAGTTTTCTTTGAGTGATGCCTTATTGTCCAATCTGCCTCCTGCTCTCGTTTTCTCCACTGCAAAACTGAGACTTCCAGTTCCATTTAAAAAGCCCTTTGGATTTCCAACACACCCCAGACAGGACAGCAATTCCAATCAAATCAATCTATTTTACCCTTCTTCCCCATTGCTAATAAGCAAAAATATTTCCTTCCCTCCCCATCATTCCTATTTCAATCATTACTGACTACAGATTTGACATAAAATACAACTATGGATTTGCAGGAGAAAAATTAATATTTAGAGTATTTATGTCTTATCTATCCATGTAAAGTATTTCAGCACAGCCTCTTCTCTGTGCACTATTCTGTGCACAGTTTAATATGTGCTTTGATAGAGATGTTGCTTTCCTTCCAGGTAGGGCCAGCAAAATTCTGTATTTTGATATTCTGTATTTTTTGTGTTCCATCACAGAAGTATCACTGGGATGTTAATCTAATTAAATTCCCTCATTTTGTCTAAAAAGATCATTAAAAACTTGAATTATTCTCTTCTGAGCTAGGCCGGTACTGCATATGAGTAGGACAAGAATACGAAACAGGACCAAGTTCTTTAAAAATCAATGAAAAACCCCTTAAATTCAGTGCTCTGTGGAATACAACCATCACTAAGGAGGTTAAGGAAAAGTTTCATTATGGTCTCTCCTTTCAAATTTAGCCATTATTTTCAGAACTGACAGTTGGGTAGCATTTGTTCTTTATAATGGAATGACTGACTTGAGGAAAAGTTGGAAAAGCCAGCAGCAAGAACGAGGCTTTATTTAATGAGGGTGAATTTGTGAGAAATGATCCCAAAGTGAGCAACCATTAACCACTAAGCTGAAAAACAGCTTTTGAATCCTCTGCAGATTTCCTAGCAGAGCTGCTGTTCTAGTGCTAAGCTCTACAGAGACTTTAATCCATTTTGCACCCGAAAAGGGGCATGGGAGTGAAATTATTACAGTTTCAAATGCAAGCTCAGGGGAACCTAGCCTGGTGCTGAAAACTGATACTGAACTGAGCAAAAAAAGAAAAAAAAAAAAAAGATTGGATAGAGATTCTGAGGTGTCACGACTGTCTTGGGCAAGCTGTGTACAAAAGGAGCCTGTTAGGGTCTGTTATAAGTTCATGTATTTCTTAGCCTTCACCAGCTGCGTTTTCTCTCTTCCTTGTGCTCTTACATACATTATAGCACTTCAGCAATAGCCAGGACACCAGCAAAGCTGGCTGTTTCCCATGTTTTCTGATTTACTATTTGTTTTATAAACCAAAACAAGCCTAACTGAACAATTTGTAATATTTTTTTTAGTTTATTCTCCGTATATTTCTCTGGTAAGAAGAAACTTATAGAACCCGATATAGAAAATTGCCAAAACAGAAAAAAGAGTGCAGATCCCTGCTCTAAACCACTGTGAAGTCCACAGAAAGACCATGGGAAGCATTCATCTCTCCTAACTGCAATGATTTAAAACTTGTCTCCTCTAAGCTGATTGCAGGGACCTCCACAATCCAAAACAATTCTGTCTTCACGTACGATTCATCACTCTGTGCATGCACCGATCTCTCCCTGTCGACTACAAAGAGGACCCAGATGGGCAGATTAGGTCAGGGAGCCAACTTTTAACACCGCTGTGGTTAAGTGAGATCCATTACTGTTGGCTGGGATGGAATGCATTCCAACAGAAAGTCAAGCCAGGCAGGAGTCTGAGGCCAAGAAGGGCTATGATTTCTGCATCTCCAGTCCCACCCATCAGTCACTAAACACTGTCACTCTTGGTCACAGACAAGCTTTCACTTTATGGAGCCCTAAAGCAACCTGCCAGTCCAGAGAAGAGCAAACACCAAGCATGTAAATTAATTTTTAGGAAGGCTAATTAATACACAGGTTGACTCTATTTCTTCTTCTAGAGCCATTGACATCTCCTACATTTCTCCTCTAATTAATCTCCATTTGTACCACGTGGAGTGAAACAGTTTGTAAACAAGGCACCAGAGCAGCAGGCAGGGGTTGTGACACCTGGGCAGGTCACACACCCAAACTCACACAGCAAAGGCTCTTACTGCAACTGCTTTGCTGCTTAGTGCAACAATACCAAGGTATCCTTCTCATGCCAAGTAAATTGTAATTTAGGAGCAAGAATACCACACTTAGGGCTAATTAGCCCTGACTGGTCTCAATAATTAACTGTGGGCCAGAAGACAGTAAGGCCCTTTTCCAGTATTTTCCAGAGGAATTACAGCAACCTGCATTCTTATGTTACACTACTTGGGTTCACAGAAAAGCAGGAAACAAGGAAGCAGAGTTGCTTTTCAGTTTCCATACTCCATGGCCACAGAAACACTTAAGGGATAACAGAAAAGGACAACTCTTAAGAAATCAGCAGTCATTAAACACCACCCACATCTTTACTAGGCTTCGGTTCAAGGGAGACTTTAAGCTCAGATTAAGCATAGAGCACACCCTTAAAGCTATTTCCAGAATCTACAATTGATACACTTGTCTGTCCTTACCCCTCTCTTGTCCATTGAGACAATTTGAGGTCTGTTGTACACCAAACCCAGGCAGGAATAAAGCTGTCACTCCTGTGATCTCACTTGACACAGGTTTTCCTCTGCTCAGTGTTCCAGGCTGCAGTGCTGCACTGCTTTTCCCACTAAGTCATTTAACTTGCTTCCATCCAGCTCAGCTAAAAGCACAATGCTTAAATGCAGAAAACTTTAAAAGAAGAATTGGAAGCAGTTCAGAAGCAATCTTTCTGCCATAAAATTTCTGCTAGCAACTGAGAGTTTAAAAAGTTCTCCCTTGTCTGGAGAGCTAAATACACACACATATATACACATATATGTACACCCATATACACGTACATATTTATGAACATACATGTATGTATCTATCTATATATATCCACACTATATATATGTAATTACAGTGCATCTAGATTACCATTTCAGTTAATACAGTATTGTGGTTTGAGGAGAATCCCCTCAGTCCCCCCTCAGCACCCTTAGATCACCTGAGGGACAGAACACATGAACAGACACATTTTGGAGGAACTTAAACCAGGTGTGCTTCATCTGCTGCTGATGCCAATTCAGTTCAAGAGCCCAGACCAGTGGGAGATAAAAATAACCTCCCCAAAACAGATCTAATCCTGTGGCACTCTCCCACATGCCAGGATGGACACAGTCAGTCCTATCCGTGTTCCTGGCCTGGGAGTCCTCCTCCTCCTAAGTTCTTGCCACCTTTGAAAGGAAGGAGGCCATTCAAATGCTGTCCTCTTTCCCCTGGACAAAGGTGATATGTCATCTACTCCCCTGTACTACATTACAGGCTATGAAACATTAGCCTTTATTATTTTCCTCACCAGGAACACGGTTCTGCAGGGCTTTTGGGGAAGAAATGAGGCTGTCTTCCCCTGACTAGAATAATTAATAACAATGGACCTCTACAACTGTCACCCAGCCCAGCAGCAACCAGGAAAAACCAAGGACCAAGACTCCAATTTCATAGTGTCAGCTGTGGATATGGGTGTCCACTCAGCCAAAGGATTGACTGATTCTCAAAAATAATTTCTCTAAGCTGAGTAAGAACTTGGCAAGGTCTAAAATGACAGAATTAATAAAATGCATAATGTTAAACATACTGCTCTTAATATTTACCCCCGTAACATTAAAAAAAAAAATCCCAAACCAACAGAAATTTTTAATGCATTAGAAGCTAATCTTTAGCCTCTCTAGCCTTGATTCACATAGTCATAATTGTGTTACATAAAATGCCCTTTGATTCAATTACTGTAAGATCCATTACTGTAATGGAAAAAGTAATTAGTATTTTTAATTAATGAGGGACTTGAAAATGCACAAACAGAAGCATGAACTTCTGTTTTTCTTGAGCTAATAAAATACTTGTATAAAAATATCACATCAAACTACAGATCTAGTCCTCATGGCTCTGCTAAAAATGATGCTTTAAAGTACCACACAGAAATATTTGCTTATGAAGAAAGACTTAATCATCCAGTTGGACAAAGTAAAGGCCTATCACCTACTCACTAAGGCTAAACAAAAGCTGTGGCATACAATAGAAGAGTTCAGCACAGCTAATGAGAAGAACAGCATCTTGTGGCACTGTTGCTGTAGCCTGTGCCTGGCAGAAGAGCATGGGTGGCACATCAGGTCCCTGAAGGAGCTTTCTGATCACCAGCTACAAGGGAACAGCAGATTACCAGTTCTTGCATAAATATTTGGACACAGAGAAGAACAACTCAGAAAATGGTTCTTTAGAATGATTCAGCTTTTTTTCGGTTTAACTGAATTGTGAACATGTGCCCCCCTGCTCCAACTGTATTTCAGCCTGATGCTACTGTAAGATTTTGTAACATTTATTTCTTGCAAAGAGATGAGTACCACAGCAATTTAGTGCATGTTCTGCTTCTCCACAACCCAAAGGAGGACTTTTTTCTTAAACTGAGGTTACCTTTGGGCTAAAATTCCCCTTCTGAGTGGTTTTGGTTTTGTTTTTTTTTTTTTTTTTAATTACAAAAACTCGATACAACAGACATTAATTCTTGAAAACCATCTCTCCTGATACAGATCCTGAAAGTACTCTGGGGAATTACTAAACCAAAGCAGCTTCAAACCACCTAGAAGACTTTGTAATATTTTTAGAAAGTATTTATGATGAAACCAAATATTTTAAAACACAAGTTCTTGAGGAAAATAATTCTGTGCAGTACGCAAGGTTGAAAATAATTTTGTGAAGTGTGGCAGCTTAGTTTTACAGATTCTCCCATGTGGGAGCAAGTACTCCCCAGTGTAAGCCACTAAGTTCCATGCCATGATTTTACTTTAAAATGCACAATTTGTCTGTTCAAAATGAGCTGAGCATTCAACTGGAAAACACAGTGGTGAAAAAGCTAATATAGACATTCACTGAGCCAAGTTAAGGCAAACACTGCTGCCATCACAGAGTGACCTATCCCTCTAAAAACCATCAGTGTTTCCATCATTTTAAGGGAAGGGACATCAGGAAGCTTCGTGTAAAGAATATTCACTCTAGCACTCTCTTAAATTCAAGAAGATAATTGAAAGGCTAAAAAGGCAGAAAGCAAAAATAAAATAAAAATTCCATAGCTATGGTATGAACGTTCAGTACTGACAGTTGACAATAATAATTTTAGAAGTTAAATTAGAAGCTAAACATTTATCATCAATAAAATACTTACAGAGACTCTCCAACTTAATTGCCTGAAGAAGTACAGAAAAAAAAAAAAAACAACAAAGAGAGGACTATAGGTTAATTAGGTATTTAAAACAAGAAATAGGAGTTCACACTTGTACTTGCATTCTCTAGATTCTTTTATAAATTACAATATATGGTGTATCACAGCTCTGGGTCTCCAATGCTACCATTAGCCCTATGACTTAACACTTTAAAATTGATTCTGGCAAGTCTGCCAACAAATTAAATGTCACTGATTAAATTTGATAACAAAAAGGTATGGGTTCCTTCAACACACCACTAGAACTCAGCTGCCACAGCAAAAAGAAGACTTGAAAATAAGGTTTTGCTTCAGCAGGGGTATGAGACAGGCCTATTAAGCAGCTACACTGTGACAAAGATCTCAGACTTTATGCCTTCACATCAATGACAGCAATCGTGTGCAGTCTTCTGCTTCAAACAAAGCCAGCCCATCCCTGTCCTTAATCTCCAGTAATACTGCTGGCCTCTCCCTCACCCTACAAAGAAAAAGAAGGGAAAAAAGTGGACAGGATAATTAGAGATTCCAATAACTTTTTCAATTAATCTTGAAAGTTAAGACTTTGAAAACATTGAGTGCTTGCAGTGCTCCAGAGGATGTGAAGAGCCCTCTCACACTCAAGAACAGAACAAGGAACAGCAACTTAATCCACAGAAACTGGGCTCAAATGCCCTTAGATCCTAAAGTGATCCTTACTCAAGGGAATGTCCCGATTTCATGATTTCAGGGCTGGAAAATCCATCTCAAACCAAACTGCAGCTGCAGCACATACTCTGTCCAAACACTGGTCTGGACACAAAATAAGAAAAATATAAAAACATGCAATAAATTCTGCAATTAATCTGCTGCCTGTAATTATTGTTCTGTTCTGTTTTGTCTTTAGAGAGACCAAGTGACCACAGAGAAAGAATTCCTAATTTGTAATCACCCAGTCTCTAATATGATAGATATCCTTGGATTGGATGGATGGATTGATTGGATGGATGGGTCCCACACATAGGCCTGCCTCACCTAGACATCCTGCTGCAGTTTCCCAGCTGGAGCTATGTGCTTTTCAAAAGGAAATACCTGAAGAACCATCTGAGAGCAGCATTTTTTCAGCCTCTATGAGGAGCACCGGAGCATTTATTTGGAATATACACAGCCCACAACCCTCAAGATCTTACCAAAGAAAGTCTGGCAACAAAGAAAGCCTTCAGCAACCTCACATCATCTCTATGAAACTGGAGAGGAGCTCTGGAGGGGACAGACAAAGGAGGGCACCACTGCACCACTCATTCCCTGGACCAGCTATATGAGAACCAATGGCTCCAGGCTCAGATCTCTGGTGTTGCTTCAAGAGAATCCAACTGGAGCAAAATGGGCAACTTGGAGCACACTGGCAGCAACAGTCAAACGTCCCTGTGTCCTGAGGACATCCCATAACCTCCTCCATTGTATGCTTCACACCATTCCCATGACTCCATAAATAATGGACTAAATGTAGAATCCACTTGACAACAACTGTATTTTGCATTCAAGCAGTTGTAGTTCAGTGGAACATTGATTTTGGATACCTGTCTGAAATACTGAAAATGGACTTGCAGCTGCAGTCATCAGGAGGCTTTCTTATATATCTGAAATAGATGCTCCCACATTACATTTTCATAAAATATTGAAATGTGTGAAGAACTGAACTTGAACTCTCACTTGTTTTCTTAAGAGTTAACTTAGACATTACCTTAGAGAGTGCCTCAGACCCTGAACCACCTCCCCACTGCTCTATTTAATGAGAATACTTAGTTTCAATATTACTTTACAGCATGTTTAATCTGACATGTCTCCAATTTGCTAACTACAAAATGTGATTATACCATAAAATGACATTGTCTATTAAAAATGAAAGAAATACAATTTAATTTGAATTGTATTACTAATTTACATCTACATATAGCTTATTAACTGCTGCTGGCCTCTCAGTTGGGTAGGCAAGATAGGAAATGTTTCAATTTATGTGATAATTAGAGTAAGTCCAGGGGTTCTTTCCATATTTAAAGTGCATTTCTTCTCTGAAGAGTGACTTTTGAGACATTAGTCTGGTAGATTCCATATTTCTCTCTTAAACATTGAGAAATTGTTTGGGTTACAAGCAAAAGGGCTTTTTCTAATTTTGAATCCTATAACAACCATCAAAATCCAGCTGGGTTTGTTACTTGTCATATTACTCAAACTCCAGTGCAGGCAAGTATTACATTATTTTGAGGGGAAAAAAAAGGGGTCTCTGGTTACAGATATTGGTGTCATTTTAAGCCTGGTCTTCCAAGTGACTTAAAAAGGAATTATCACACTCAGGAAAATAGAGTGTGTCCTTCACCAAAACATTAGCTTTTCATGGTTGGTTTAGATTGGTTTGCTCCATCCTGGAGAAAGTTTTGGCTTTGTAATTGAAATTTTTACTCAGGTTCTCCATGAGAAATAATTTACAATGAGATTCAAAAATCATGGTATTGAGACAGCTAATTTGAGAAAGTATGAACATAATAATAAAATAAAGGTTACTTGTGCTGGATTGGTAGGGATTTATTCCATATCTGACCTTTCATCTTTGTATTTATGAATGCAAGAAAACTGCCCTCATTACTAAGATAGAACTCCTGTTCAGGCTTTCAGTGACACCTGGAAAAACGCAGCATAAGGCAGCTCTTCTCCTCCTCAGCAACATCCCACAGCAGGACACGGGGGACTCCCAGAGCTTGTGCTGCTGGACCCCTCACACTGCTCTGGAAACAAATGTTCTGAGTGCTCTGGAGTACAACTACATAAAACACCAGGGAGGGTTTCCAATGGAGAAGCAGTTGTCATTATTTCAGGAGGTTCCTAACATGCCAACAAATAGGAAGTTCCTTGTCCATTTTGTCAGGATGCCACAGCCAGCTACTAAATGCCTACTGGTTCATGCCAAAATGATGTTCTTGGAGATGCAATTTAGATATTCCTATACTTTTCTGATGGTTGTTCCAGTTTATTGGATCATTGACAACATACTGCTGCTCTCAGGTACTGAGGGCAAGTGCTCCAAGCAGGCCACAGTCACCTTTTGTGCCTGCCAGTCCCCTTCTCTGACATCACACAACCCTCTGGCTCCCACACAGCCCATTTCATTCCAGAGCTCTGACACAAAATCCCTCTTTCGTAATTTGTGTGACAATTCCAAGGTATTTTCTGCTCCCTCTAGCAGAATGCCCCTGACCAGAAATAATCTCACAAGACAAGACTCTGTGACAGAAATTTTAACTCCTGCCTTTGGTCATTTCTACAGACACTACAAAGTACTGTGATAACTTCATCAGCTCTTCTGTTGATTTGGGTTTTGTGGAAGAACTCTGGATTTGATTGACTTCAGCAAGATGATTATCCAATCAGAACCTCCTGTACAGAAACCATATCCCAGTTGCTGTGCAATCAAAATGTGTCAAACAGAAGCATGCATCTGGCCTGTTTAAGTCTGTCAAAGAATCTTTTTCATAATTTAGTAATTAACTCTCCATAGCCCAAAATACTGAAATCTTCTTAAAATCTGTTTTAAAAAGATAATCCAATTATCACCTGCAATCACACCTGGTAATGCACAGAGGTATGGATCCCAGTTAAAAGTCACTTCTGGCAGCCACATTTTCTGCAGTCACAGAATCCTAGAACGATATGGGTTGGAAGGGACGTTCAAGGCCATCCAGTCCCACTCCTGCCATGGGCAGGGACACCTTCCACTATCCCAGGCTGCTCCAAGCCACATCCAGCCTGGCCTTGGACACTTCCAAGGATCCAGGGGCAGCCACAGCTTCTCTGGAGAATCTCACCACCCTCACAGGGAACAACTCCTTCTGTATATCTAATCTAAACCTGCCCTCCTTCATTTTAGGGCCATTCCCCCTTGGAAATACCTTCCCCTTGGAAATACCTCCCCCTACAAACCTGTGATATGTAATCTCTGCATCTAGACAGAAAAAAAAATTATCCATGCCACTTTTGGAGGATGTATCTAAAACCCTATACAAGAAAATTATGAAAATAATACCACAGTACAATTTTTGTCCTTCCCTCTGTTTACATCATTTTCTTGAATAGGAATATTTCTTTAATCTTAAAAATATTTATAGTGTTTGAATAAGATGGACACCTCACTTCCCTTTGTTATGGTTATGCCTCAATTTATTCCTATTTTCTTTTATTTCTTTGAACATCTTTCCTGCAGTTTCTTGTCTACAGTCATAATTTCCTTCAAAAGGCCATGATACCCAATGCATCCTTTTAGTGTCTAGAGAGAGAAACTCAATTCCCTGAAAATTTCAGCCTTAGTTTTCCATTAAGTAAATACCTTTTGCATTTAGCTCACATATGCAGCCAGTATTAATAATTTCCTCAGGAGACAACCTAAGCTGACAGTAAATGTGTTCATCTCAATATGATTCCTGATCCATGAGCAGTGCAACAGGGCCTTGGTAACTACTGCTACCTCCACATGCAAGGATTAAATAACACTTTATTCACTGTGGACCTCTATAGCACTAGCCTGAAGTCCTGAAACAGTTAGCAACATACAAGGAGACTCCCAAAATCAATAAAATAGCTTGTCATGTCTGCTCAAACAAATAAACTATCACCATCACAGTGTGTATCTTTAAAACATTTATTTCCTCCATAGCTCAGGGCAGTTTACATAGCACAGCTTCAGCAGCATGTCAAAAAACATTGTTAAAGACCCAACACTGAGATCTGTCAGGGCTTTTATCACTCTAAGAAAGGCCATTGCACAGTGTTTGGTTGAACAACAGCAGAAGAAAAAAGAAAACGAAACAAAACCCAAAAATACCCAAAAAACAACCAAAAAACCCCAAACCCACTACCTGCAAGTGCTGTTACACAAAAGGATTTGCAAAGCTGAATCATTGCAGGAAATCCTAAAAAACATCCCTGAAAAAAGAGATCAGTAACTCAGTCTCTGATCAGGATCTGAATTCTGGGTTTGGAAAATGTCAGGAAGTGCAGAAGACACACAGCAACACTAAACCAAGATTAGCTAAACTGGCATTCAAACAAAACCCCTGGGACCTGGCCCTGTGCAGAACACAGACCATGCATGAGTGTATGATGGTACATCACCACAGGGTGATGTTATTAATCCCAACTGTCCTTGATGTCACCCTTTAATCATGCTGTTCTTTCACTTCTCATCTTGCATCAATGTACTTTCAGTCTTGGGATCACAGTTTAACAGCAGATAAAGGCCTCATCTCTTCACCACTGACATATCAGAACAGACTACTAAACAGCAGCTGACTCTCACTGAGCATTCCCAAAGAAATCACATCTTGTTCTCACAGGGATTACACTTCTTAACTCAGTTTGGATTTCAACCAAATCAAAGAAAACCTCAACTAAAATAGTTTCTGCCATTTCTGATTAATTTGCTATGACAAATCATTTGCATATACCACAGCTCCCTTTTTTGTTTTCCTTAGCAGTAACTACTAAACCAGAGACATCTTCAGAGAAAAATAATGGGACTTTGAAGATGAAAACCCCCAACCAAACAGGTCTTGTTCCAGTCCAAGTTCCAATTGGAAATGCCATGGTTTTATCAGAAATGTTGTATACACGCTGCTCTCCTTCAGTACACGACTGTCACACCTCTCACCAGGGAATCCACTTTGCCCAAGAACCCTTCAAGGATGTCTGTCATTATTAGAACAGATGGGACCAGTAACTCTGGACTTGGTTTTGTTTGCTCTCTGACATTTTGTTGAAGCTGAATTTTTATTTTGGAGGATGGTATTCAGAAGAAACATTTCTCCGTGTAAATTATAAAAAACATGAGCATTCTGTAGAAAGATTTTTTCTAAGCTGTTTTTACATCTTCTAGCAGAATTCAGCCCCCCTTCTGACCTGATTTTGCAAGTATTGGTACCATGAGAATATTCTTCAAAAAACAATCAAACAAGGAAACAAGAGAAATGTGCATGTATTTCCTTGAGTAGTTCTTTGAGTGTTTTCCAGTTCCAGGCTGAATTCAGCCTTTCAGATACTGTGGCTTAGCAGTCATCCCCACAAAAACAGGAGCTTTCAAAGACATGGATGGAGAAGTCAAAATTTAGTAATAGAGCTTTTTCTTAGGATAATCTAGAGAGTTAAATGTAGGCTTAAAATTGGAAAGGTATTTCCGTAAATGAAATTTTTCGCTTTGGCAATGTTTTTGTTTTCTCAATATTGCTTTCTTTTGTTATTACAGCTACTTAATTCTCTTTCTCATCCAGCTAAAGGCAGTTTGTTTTGTTGCTGAATAACAGCTGTTTTCTGCATGGAACTTAAGCAGCACAATCTAAAGTATATTAACTCCCATTGCTACCCCTTTGTAGTACATGTATCACCTATACAGAGATTCTATAATAAGAAAAATATGTATTGATTTGCAGTTGAATGGGCTTCCTTGCTTGCTTTAAAGAAACAGTAGTGCTCTTCCCTCCCACTGCCTACCTTCTAAAGCTTATGCTTTTTAAACTACATATGGTCCAAGCAAAATCAAGAGATATTAATTAAATACAAATCAGAGATTTAAAAGTAAGGCTGAAAATTAATAACAATCCAAACTTACAGCAAAACTCTTAACAAGTCTCTATTGCCTATTATTTTCTGCACTAAAAACATCCTGAAGTGAAGTGGAAGGCCAGAGCACCTGAGTGACAGAAAACAACACCTTCAAAAGAACAGGAAACAGGCTAGTTTCATAATTTAATTACCTCAACTTGTGGCCTTATTTCAGGATCTGAAATTACTAAATTTCATTGTGAGAAATAGCTCATGGCAAAGGATAATACTTAAATATAATATTTTAGCTATAATGGGGAGCACAGACACTCAGTGAGAAATGTTACCTTGGCAATGCTGCTTTTTCAGATTAAAAGTTTTTTTTTGAGAAACATTACAAAGAGAAATCTGTTCCCAGTAATTTTTCAGACAAGTAGATTATCTTACCATCAGGTTTTTGTAAAAAATTGGCCTAACAAAATTAGACAGACATGTAAATTACTGCAGAATCAAGACTTAAGTCAATTTACAACATCTCGTAACTTGTTTACTCTCCACATTGTATCTGCTGACTTTGTTATTCAATGCTCCTTTTTAACAAGTAGAAATCATTTCCAAAATAAGAAATTTTTACTCAAGGTCTCAAGATTCTGAAAGAATTGTAATTTGAGTATCAGATGAGTGAGGGAAGATAAGTCTGGAGCTTTTCTTAAAGAAGAAATGGAAATATTAAGGAAGAAAGTGCTATAAAGCTCTCTCTGTATATATACGTATATATATTCTCTATAAAGCTGGAAAGAGTAAGAGCTGAAGGCAAATAAACTCATCTTAATTCATCATTTATTACATAAATTGTTGGTGGGGCAACCAAAGCAGATGTAACAGGCAGCAAAAACCCGTGCACTGCTTAGACATTTTATGCCAGTTTGGTCTGATTTTAATGTGGATGGAATGTGAGCAAAAGAATTGTCACAGGGAAGAGGTCTCAACATGGAATCTCACTGGTTCCAATGTTAATTGGGTTTTATTTAGGAACCTCCAGTAAGGCTTTGGAGCAAACAGCCAGCAGAACAATGCTGCTGCAGACTAAGCTGGCTCTCAGCAAAGAGAAATGCAGAGGCCTAACTGAACAGACAGACCCAAGAAGAAAAAACCCAAACAGAAAAATATAGATCTCTTTCTTGGCAGGCATAAGGACTGGCACCCAGGGCATCCCCAGCGCACAGAGCCCTTCCCAAAATCCAGCCAGAGGCCCCAACGGAGAAATGGGAGGCGCTTAACATGAGCACAGCTCATTCTTCACCTCTGTGCACCCACAGCTGGCCAAACCACCCGTGGAACAGCACAATGCCAGAGCCTGCTCCCATGGCAAGAGCAGGACTCGGGGCTGGCCCTGCCCTCCAGGTCTGTGCTGCTCCTGGACACCCAGTGTGACAGCAGGGACAGCTCTTCCCAGCTCCTTCCCAGCACCAAGTGCCAGCCTGGTTATCCACTCTCAGCCAGGAGTCATTTTCATTCTTCTCCCAGTTCTCCTCACTGCTCTCAGCCCTTGCTATTTTGTGATCGTTATTGCAACTGCCATTTTTTAAATCCCACAATTTAAAGCATTTTATTACACAATAATCATAACTCTCTTTTATGCCATCATTTTTTCCATCGGTTGAGCGGTTGAAGGGAAAAATTATCTAAAAATGAATTACTAAAGATCATTCTACACCAAGCTGTAATGGTTTAGTACTGGAATGGAATTTTTTCCAGCTTCTGAATTATATGCAGCAAACTTTATTTGATGAAACAAAAATATCATTCCTTATAATTGGTATAATGTACTCTATAAATTGTGCTATCAATTGTGCTGCAGAAACACCGTGACCAGTTAACTCACAGAGAAGGTGCAAACCCACCTCAGTAAACACACACTTGTTTATTCCAGGCTCAGCACTGTGTGGATTTGGAGTGACAGGCTCTGCATATGCAGCTGGAGAGGGAGGGATATTTGAGTGACACTTCAAGGGCTGCTTTTTCCAGAAAACTCCAAGAAGCTCCCCATTTCTGTGTGTCAGCCTTGCACTCTGCCATTCCCCAGTACTGCTTCTGAAATCAGGGATACACCAAAGAGCAGTGTGGGGGGTTTGTGAGGGAAGAACATAGAAACCAAGATATGTTCTACTTAAAAAAAAAAAAAAAAAAAAAAAAAAAAAAAAAAAAAGGAAGCCATGGCTGGCCAGTTATAAGGAATGTCCACACTTCAGGAAACAGAAATACTGAAATAAATGCAGAGTAATAGTCCTTTTTTCCCCCATTTTTTTAAGAGCAAAATATTGTTCAGCTGACTTGGCTCACACTTCAGAGTGCAAAGATTTTACCATTTTAAAAGCCATAAGGTCCACTTTTTCCCTATGTTTTACTGGGGAACACAGAGAAAATTTTTATGAGAAAGTGAATGCAAGCTTAAAAATACAGCAGAAACCTGCAAAATTAAAAAAAAAAAAAAAGGTGAGAAAAGAGCTGTAAAATATTTCAAGGAGATAAGCTGCAAAGCCCTATCAGATGAATTAATACCCATGAAAAAAGATTACTTTTATCTTGCCTAGTCCTTTTTGGAATAGGTAATGAAAAATTAAATAAAAGAGATTTTGGAACCAGCACTAACAGTTAGTCAGCTTCCAGTCATCCCTTTTCTCTTCCCTGGTTGTTTTTTTCCCATTTAGATTTGATTATGTGACAAAGAACTGGTAATTGGAACAATGAAGTTACCTAGAAACTATTTAGGAAATCAAGAAGCATAAACATCACCCTCAGTGTAATAACTCAGGAAGAGAATGTAAATTTGGAAGTGAGAATATGCCATATAGCTAATTTTTCAAAGGACTGTTTACTAAATAAAAAATAATTCACACATATCAGCAACTTGAGAGGCCAAAATTGCAATCAAAAAGAGATTTTTCCATTTTATCTAATGTTTAGATAAAGAGTATAATCATTATAAAGACTAATATTAAGTCAGAAATTAATTTAGTAACACTAACATAAGAGGAATGCACACCTATGACTCACAAATTGCGTCACAGCATTTTTCTTCACTCATTAAGTTTTGTAATGACAAACTGATTTGTCCTAAACAACTGGGTGCTTATTTCTGAAACATCACACAACAAATCCATGTTTCCTACTTTGAGATACATAACTGCATATGTAACTCTTGGTTTTTACCAATTGCAAATTTTAGAGAACAAGTCTCTAAAAAATAAACTTCAGGAAGTTAGTTAAATCCAACGATATTCAAACTAAAAAAATCCAACTCTGCAGTTATCTCTAATTACATTTTAGAAACTCTAATTACTGTGGAGAAAATGAGGGAATTACTGATCACAGCCTCTTCCAAGAAGGAAGATGTAGGTACCTAATTAAGCTACAGTTCAGGAGAAACAAAAGGAAATATGTGTCCATGTCACACCAGGTGACTGGGTCCTTACCTCAGGACCATGAACCTTCTACAAACCACTGCTTAAAGTCATGCAATAAAAACCCAAGGATTTGGGTTTAAAAAACCCAAGGATTTTATTTAAAATCCAAATCCAAGGATTCATAGGTACCAAACTGTTGCCTCTGGCTCAGAAAGTCACTGAGACGCAAATTTTGAGAGGCTAGGATTTAAGAAAATACAAATGTTTAGAATGTTCCTATGAAGACTCCCCTGCACAGATATGATCAGCATCTATATTAAATTACCCACAGAAATTTTATTTTGAGAATCACAACTCAGAGTGGAGAAAGAGGACAGGAAAAAAGGTCATTTGTTGGAAGGTATGAGAAGTTCAGCAAGTGAATGCCCATCAGGCTTGAATTAAATGTTATTAGGATATATCACAGACACAACTAAGCTCAGAGAAAGATTACAGGGGACAAACATCCATCAGGACAGAAATGCTGTCTGAGACCACATAAGTTTAGAAAACACTACAGAAATGGGATATGGCTCCTGATTCTTCCCTCTTTCCCAAATCACTAGCCAGGAGAAATTAGGATGAGGGATCAGCAGTCAGGAAGGTGAAAAATGATGTTAAATAAGCAAGAGGATGTTTGTGATGCACTGAGCTGTTTATAAACAACAAGCACTTACACCTCAATAATTCTGGTCCTCTTCATTAGAGAGAAAATTGATTATGTGTCATTAAAATGAGAGATTACAGCAGATGTTGGCAAATTTACAGCAATGTCAGATTACTGAAATCTCAAAATATTTTTCATCTAAATAAGGAGACTTTAACAAGTCTCACTGAGTCCACACTGTGGCCTCAGGAGCTTTTCCATCTCACTGCAGCATTTAAGACTCAATGGTTTAACACAAAAAAGTTTCTATATGAACTGAGAGCTCAAAAGTCTGACCCACACACCTGCAGGTCCCAAGGAACTTCTTCAGTTATTTTCATGGCCACACACCTGCCTATGAATGACACAACTGCCCTGCACTGCTGCTGGGACACAACACAGCACCAAGCCAGCACACCAAATTAACCTTTTAATTTGAAAAAATATGCTATTTACACTACTTGGTTCTTAGGTAGCATAGGAAGTGAGTAAAACATATATATATTTTAACTAAATTATTTTATAGAGCTTAGAGGAAGATCAATAGACCTTGGAGTTGGAATAAAATGAGAAAATGTCTTGCTTTGTTTTGTGCTCCAGCTCCACTGAAAAGTGTGATGTTACCTCTTTCCACACAGAGAACGCTGTCTGGAAATTATGGAAATTGAGCCTATGGTCCCTGTCTCACATGTACTGCTGCTAATTAAGTTCTTTGTGACTTATTATTTGACTTAAAAATACAGAAGGGGGAGAAATTGCCTTTTTTCACTCCCTTTTTCAGGGAAGAGTGATATTGAAAAAAAGCTTTTATGTGGTTATTTTGCTGAAAAATCTAATTTCAGATCTTAAACTGTTCTTACAAGGGCCATTCAACATTAAAGACTTCCCATTTTAAAGGCCATACTCTAAGAGCATCTTGCACATAATCCCAGAGTGTAAATGGAGTTATTCCATGCCACTTTCCTACAAGCCTTTACTGCACTGTGTGCCGCAACATGGGATTACCAGAAGTTAAATAGGATTACCTCCTGAAAATTTTGATCCTTGAATTGCTAAGGTTAGTATAGGGATTGGGTTGAAAAAAGTTGGAAAAGAATGGAATGAAACCTTAATGGACTAGATCAACCTCAATAAACTGTCCTAGGAAAAAGTTATACCAAATATCACTGAGAATTGGGAGCCAACTCCCTCTGCTTTCTGCTCCCAAGGATTAGAGAAGACATGCTACTGGTTCAGACATCTCCCTCAAAGCAGAAAATTGGGCCCCACTTGTATTTAATGAACAGATTTGCAATTCTGGCCCTCAACATAAGCAAATGAGAGGCCCTCCCCCAAAATAATTCACATAAACCTATTTTTCCTCAACATTAGGTATCTCTGTCCGAGTCTAGTGGTCCCTCCTCTCCATCTATTTGGCTCACAAAAGAAAAAAAAAAAACCACAACTGGATGTTTTAGTCCAGGAAAGACTATTTTCTGCCAGCTGGAGCCATTCGGTAACATTGGTCTAAACTCAGAAGTTGTTTAGTAAACTAGAAATCTCCTTTTGCATCAAGCTTGCCATTTGTCTGAGCAAAACTGACCCCATTCCAGTGAGGAGACCTTGGAAAGCCCCATCCTTTCTGACACTGCAGGGGGAGGCTGTTGTGTTCAGAACAGACTGAGAAAGGCTGAAATAAGGTAGAGACCACCCACATGGACAGGAATAGGACAGCTTCAGGTCTGGGAGCAACTACATAAATTTTGTCCCTGTAATGTGAAGGAAGACAATGAGGAATACTATAAAGGCCAATAAAATTATGGCAGTGGACACAAGGGGAACAGAAAATCATTATTTGCTATTTCTCAAGATACAAGAGCTATAAGACACCCACTGTAACCACCAGGAGCAAAAATAAAATTAACTACTTTTTCATACCACACAATTAAAATCATAAAATCTTTGTCACAGCATGGTGGGGGGAAGGCAGAAATACAACTGGGTTCACAAGGAATTGGACACTGGAGAGCTCCATCCACAGTTACAAATCATGACAGTGACAGTAGTGGGGACATTCCCAAGCAGCACCTTGGGTGTCCCCTCCCAGGGCCCTCATCCATGAATTAAAAAAGGGCTGAATGTAAGGTTCAGAAGAACAGTAGTGCTGCCTCAAGCAGTATTTTGTACTTCTTAAAGGTCACAGTCTATTAAATGGCTGTATTTCTCCTCTCCTGAAATGTGAGCAGAAATTCCCAATTATGATGTTACTTATGCTATTTTTATAATGTATTTTCTTAATAAAGGACTTAGTCAAGAGATTTACTCAAGCTGATGTGTTATTTCCACATTGAGCTGTACTTAACAGAGACCAAAACCCTGACAGTATCAGATGTAGGGAAATGACCTCCCTTTCCCACATTTCTTGGTAGTACCCATCCTGCTAGAATTTGTGAATGAACCTAACAGCTGCTACCACCTGCCGTTCGATACAACCTTCAAAATGAACCAGAATCCAGGGATGGAGAAATGACCAAAACACAGTGTCTGAAACCAGGGTAACTAATGCACAATGCACCTCACAAATCCTCAGATATTCTGAAGCAGAGAAATAGGAATAAGTGGCAATGTTTCAATTCTTCCAGAAATTGTGTCTTTTTTATATTTTTAGAATGCAGTCTATTAAAAATACATTAAGTAATCAAAAATACATACATTTTTAAAGGAATACTTTAGTACAGATCATTATTTCAATTTCAGAATAATTCATTTGAGAAATTTTTCTAATTAATGTAACATTCATTTTTAATTGCTAAAAGATTAGATGGATTCATCTCTCTTGTGCTGCATAAGCTTAAACGAACAGCTCTAAATGTCCTTTCTATTTATGGAAAGCTATTCTGTCAGTTTATTTTAGAAGAAAAACACGGTTCTTTTGTTTTTGCACGAAAAATAATAAATTAAATCTGTGGTGAAGATACCAACAGAACTGGGCAATGAATCTGGTCTTTATTAAGGGTAAATCTTATTCTCTTGTGCCATGATTAACAGGGAAATTTCTCAGGAAACAAACTGGGAGAAGGGGTGAAGAGAATCCCTTACTACATTTTTGCCAAGTACTACTTAATTCCATTCTCAGAAAAGATTTTACTGTTTAAAACAGAGGCAAAAGAATTTAAAACCAGCATGTGGGAGCACTGGAACACACAGCATGTTACTTTGCTTAAAATTGTTTACAAAATTTATGCACAAACATTGATCCCACAGCAGTCCCTCCAGCCTTTCCAATTTCACAAGTAACTGTTGAATAACTGAGGAAACAGAACTGGTGATCAGCCCACAAGGTTCAAGAAAGAAGAATTACCTTTTTCTGTATTTCCCCTCCTCTCCTGTGACTATGTTCAAAGCTGCACTGCGCTATCTCCTGAAAAACACATATTTGTTCTGAAACACGTATGTGTTCTGAAAAACACGTATTTCCTGGAGGGAATGAGACATGCTTTGGAATTTGAGTTGTTCATACAAGGAGCTATGTGTGTGCAAGCTAGTCTGGCTACAGAGCCACCACATACTTGGTTCTTTGGCATAATGCTCGGGGCACTCCTGAAGCCAGGGCCTTACCCCAGCAGTGCTCGTGTTTGGAATTCAATCCCCTGGAGCACAGCAGAGGTTTCACCCCCCACAGGTATCTGCCAGCCATGACACTGGCCAGCCCTGGTCCAGCTTGGTCTCTGCTGAGCCCCAGGGATCCTCAGTGCCCCTGAACCCAGCAGAACCCAGGATGCACAAACCAGCTGGGTGTTCCTGTGGTCCAGGGGGCTTTCCAGATGCTTTCTGTCCCTTTGTGATCACCAGAACTGATGCCTTGTGAAGGCTGTCTTAGAGCAGAGGCCAGACAGAGTTAAAGAATAAAGCAGGGATTTATTAAAAGGCCTCCATGGATCCACCTTGGGCAGCACAAGAGCCCAGCCAGGGCTGCACCCAAGATGAACCAAAATGGTCCCAAAATGGACGCCCGGTCACGGGGTCTCTCACCTTGATCAGCTCTGCTCCATTTGCATCTTGCAGTTAATTGTCCAGTTACAGGTTTAGGTTATGCAGTCCCATCCTGCTTGTTTTTCTCTCTTCAATCCACATTGTTTGTGCTCTTGGGCCTGAGATTTGGATCATTTGTCCTTGGTCCCCAGCTAGAGAAGGAATTGTTTTGTCTCCCTACTCTGTGCAGAGAGCTCACCATCCCTTAATGTGAAGCTCAGAACTACACACTAAAGCAGCACAGAATCTGAAAAATCTGAAAGCCAAAACTTAAGGCATCAGTCACAAGTCTGTTTTTACAGTGCTCCCAAGCACCAAGTCCTGTGTTCCCAAAATCAGCGTGCAGCAAACCAGTCACTTGTTTTACTAAGTTAACTTACAGACAGCTGACTCAGCAGATTGTTTTGAAAATAAACAAATAAACTGGTTTTTTTTAAATAATTTTGGAATTATAGAAAACCTCATATTCTACTTTCAGGGATCCATTTCCAGTCTTGCTTCAGCTCAGTGAGCAAACATGGGGCCTAAGTCATAAATTGCTATTTGTAAAAATTAGAAAAACGTATAATTTTATTAGGCATTAAATTAACTACATATAAAGAATGAGAAAACATTAGGTTGTCTCTGAATTTTTCCCCAATAGACAGTATTGCATTTAAATGAACACGATAATTCTCAGACTTTAATTCAAACAAACCTAATTGTGCATGGATCACTTTGAATATGATAAAATGTAAAGCATACATCAATGGATTTAATATTTACTGCATTACTTAACTGCACTTTGAAGCAAAAAAAAAATGATTTGATGGGTTGCTTTGCTTTATAAATAACAATATCCTAGTCAAAGCTCAAGGGAGACTTTGCTAACAGTAAGCTTTACTGGTTTATGTATTTTTTTAAGACTATTTTAGTTCCTTGTTAATAAAAGAAACAATGAGGCAAGAGACAGTTTAAATTAGCCATGGCAAATAAATGTCAGTTCTATATGTACTTGCAGTTAGATTAAATGTTAATGACCTGAAGGGAAACAACACAAAATGTGTCCACTACTATTTAAAGCATCAGCATCAAACACCAGCATACCAAAATGGAATAATTAAATACATTTGAAAGGCAGCAAGTTAACAGGTTGCTAATTCCATCATTCCATGGTCATGTGAAAAGCAAGGAATGGAGAGGGCAGCAGCAGTTTATGGCACCTCAGCAAGGTCCAACACAAAAAACTAGATGCTCTTTTTATCCAACTAAGATTTAAAAATATTTTTTAATATGAAACTGGAAATACCCAGATTTTGTGTTAGCTCCACTTAATAAAAGCATGAAATTTGCATTGTTCTATGGCAGTGTATTTTAATCTTCCTTCATTCTCTGTCATTTGAGTCTGATTAAAGTGCACCTCCAAACAAGAAGAAGAACAGAGGGGAGGAGGTCACAGTCCTTACAATGATGTTATTTTTTCTTTTTTAACATTTTCTTTAATAAAAGATCCTGCCTATAACTGCCTGAAATAACCCTGTCTATTGAAAATTGCTCTAATTTGGTTTTCCAAGACAGAAAAGGACTAATAATTACACTTCCATTTTTTTAGGGCACAGCTTTATTTGATTCAACAATAAAACTGCCTTGTGCGGGTTTTCAGCCCCTGTATTTCATAATCTAGTGGAGAATTCAGAACCCTTTTCACTGAAACTCATTATCAGCACCACCTTGTCTCTCCAGGCTGGCCCAAGCACTGGGCAGAGCAGAGCAGCCCCCAGCTCCCACTCCACAGACCTGCCACTGACAACCTTAAACACTCATGGCAAGGTGTCAACGTTTGCACAATTAGAATGAGACCATTCCTGTACCATTCCAAAGGAGATGGATTTCCAGGTACTATTCCTCTCAGTGTCTCTGGAATGAGCCACAGCCACCACTCCCACCTCATGACACTGTGCAAACCACAGGGATCCCACACATCAGCTGCACCAGCTGGCAAAGCTGCACTAAACCTCTGTTCCCCTGGAACATTCTGCACCAAGACACAAGTGTTACTGGGAATTCCATCATTCCAGGCTATCCTGATATTCTGCTGGGGTGGGTGCAGAGCCAGGTTTGAACAAAGGTTCCAGCTAAGCCTGCCTCTGGCAGGGCAGATACTGGATGCCCTGTGACTTAGGGAGTGTAGGTAACACTTTACCTGACTCTATCCCAGCACCTGCCAAGCTGTGCTTTGGGCAGGTTGCCATTCTTTTGCCTTCAGGACTGTTTCTTGAATGAAGGTTCCTGGTTTCTCAGAAAACTCTGTCATGGTATTTCACATTTCCAGACGTGTTCACAGAGCAGGACTCAAACCTGCACCAGAAAAATGCTACTCCATTTACCAAGTGAACAACTTTTGGTCACCTTCTTGACTACTAAATAAGCTTATTAACCTGAAACCACCTGCAATATCTTATATAACAGTAAACTTTCTTCTTAGTTCTCCAGCTTTTGTTTCCCTCACTCTCTTGCTCTGTAACAGTAATTCTTCCCTGGACAAACTGGAGTCATCCACTAATTTCTTTATTCCTGCTCTTGTCCCCAACTCCATGTTCAGCCTCCTCAGACACTAGCATTGCTAGATGTTCACTGTAAGATGACTGGTGTGATTTGGAGACACACAAAAGCACTGGAGAAAGCCCAAGAGACATGGCTAACACTCCAGCTTGGCTACCAGACACAGCTTGTGACCAGATACTGAACACAAAAAAAGGCTGGTTTCACTTTTCTAAGAGTATTTGCCAGATTTCTTGACCCAAAAATTGTTGTCCTCAAAGTTCTTTTAGATTTCTTCCCTGGTAGGCAAGAAGAAGTGTCATTTTTTCTATTTTTTTTTCTTTCCCCTCCCTATATGAAAGCAAAAAGCTCCTTTCTTTTCCATCCCATTCCATAACACAAGGCAATAAATCCATTTGGCTGGTACTTCTATTTAGTTCATGATACAGTCAAACTTAACACATCCAACTGCTGGTCTTAATTTGTCTTAGTCTTCAGTTAAGAGGCCTCTTTCAAGGAACTCGGATTTTCAGCCACTGCTTTCTGTTCTGCTCAAAGGTCCCTTCCTGCCCCAAAGGCGAGCTCACCAGCTGCAGGCTCCACATATTTCTCTCTAACCACTCTTCTCCTCCTGTACAGATAGTATCAGTGCTGCAGAAGCCTTGTAAATGGCAGCAGTGGTCTTGATAAATAATAAACAGCAACAAAAAATGCCCCAAAACATCCAGCTAATGGCCTGTTCCTGATGCCAGCATAACTCTCTTTGCCTGTACTTTTTGCACCAAGACACAAGTGTGTCTAATATCGACCTGTGTCTAGCATTTTGCTCACCCTTTGCACTCTGCACAACTTTGTCAAGATGCTGGGATATATATTCCATGTTTACTGAAGAGCTTTGGGTGTCATCTGTAAACCCCTACTTCACTTAGACCAACAAGCCTGAGGAAGACAGACAGCATTCTGAACTCCTTGTGAAAAGGAGAAAATCTGGATTCCTTGTAAAGATCTTTAGCTTCTTTTTGAACTGGTTATTTTCTTGTGTGACAAATTCCCTACTTTGGTAAGGTGTAATTATTTTTTTTCCAATAACCAGAATTCTTGGTGCAGATCTCAGCCCTGTTATAGGCTTCTTCCTGGCCTTTAGTTGGTTCACTCAGCTTAGTATCTGCAGCAAGCCTTACTCTGATAGACAGAACCCCTGATTTTGAATTTGAAAACCTAATCCTGTCTAAAAAGCTTTATTTCTTGTTTTTAAAGGATCTAGTGATGATTCAAAAGCTGCACTGAAGGAGATACTACAGAAGACACATGATCTGTAACCCACTGCATTCATAAGATTATATCACCAGCACAAGCCCAGCAATGATTTTGGGTTCTCAGATCTCACTGAAGTGGGAGATGAAGCACAACTTTGTCTCTGAGGGCCTCAGCTGCAGCTTCTGAATGTAAGTGCTTTCCTTCCCCTACTGCAATGCACAGTCAGCACTTCACCTGAGCACAAATATAACAGGAAGGCATTGAACAGCATTCAGGAAAACCTGGTCTCAGTCTGGGCAAGGAGTAATGCCCCTGACTAGGAAGGGAGTTTTATGCCTCAGGTTTTAGCTTTTATATTTTTCAGATTCTGTGCCAATTTAGTGTGTGGGTCTGAGCTTCACATTAAGGGATGGTGAGCTCTCTGCACAGAGTAGGGAGACAAAACAATTCCTTCCCTAGCTGGGGACCAAGGACAAATGATCCAGATGTCAGACCCAAGAGCACAAAAAACATGGACTGAGGAGAGAAAAACAAGAAGGATGGGACTGCATGGGCTGGAGCTGTAATTGGACAATTAACTCTAAGATGCAAATGGAGCAGAACTGATCAAAGTGAGAGACCCCGTGACCGGGCGTCCATTTTGGTTCACCTTGGGTTCACCTGGCTGGGCTCTTGTGCTGCCCGAGGTGGATCCATGGAGGCCTTTTAATAAATCCCTGCTTTATGGCTTTACTGTGTCTAGTCCCTGCTCTAGGTCAGCCTTCACATGGCATCAAGTTCACCTGCCCAAAGCTGCCAAGGTGACACCACCTGTGCCAGGGCCCTGCTGCTCCAGTTCCTGGGCAGGCACATCCCCAAGGGAAAATGGGGAATGAAAGGCACTTGTTCAGCCTCCCATGAACATGCCTGAAGGGAAGCAGGATGAATCCTACACATGGAGAGTTTGGAAAATTATTATTGTGCCTTGGATCTACACCAGACCTTATTCTTCAGGCATTTCTCCAGTAACCAGTACAGATTTAAGTTTAAACACCTACACACATTTTAATAAGGTGCATCCCAGGTTTAATTCTCTTTTCCTCTACACTTAACTCTGACATTAATGAGAGCTATATGTGTGGGTACACACAGAACTGACTCCAGGCAGTTTTACAGCTTGATCTTTTTCTTTTTAATGCAATTAGAAAAGCATATTGAAATGCTTAATCTATGTGTTTGGGGAAAAATGCTTAATGGTGCCTAATTAAGGCATAAAATTTACATTTAGAAAACTAGTATCTAGGCACTGCAATAATCAAAATATTTGCAGAAATCACAATAGATAAAAAAAAATATTATAAATGGTTTCCTGGCAACTGTTCATGAATCTCTTAGTTTGCTTGGGTTTGGAGGGGGGACAAGGGGGGACTGGCTTTCTTGTTCTTTGAACCAGAGTTTTGGATACACTTCAGTTTATTAACCAAATAAAAAAAAAACTATCTGCAGCTGAGTGAACCACAACAGTATTTGTCTTTTCAGAAGAAGCAGGCAAGCCTGGAGGCTGTAAATTTAACTTACTCACTTTTTTTCCTTGTAAGAAGCCATCTGCAAACAACACACAATATTACATCTGCCCAAATAACTTGCTTCCTTTATCCCTTTTCTATTTGTGGTTTTACTTAGGGCCTTGCTCTGCTAACTGTTACAAGTCTACAAAACCTTAAATGCCCACAACACAGTGAAGGCCACTCAGCTAAGACAAGGTGTTACACATGACTGTTATACACTATTTAGAATTGTTTCCCTTAATGTTACAGAGATGATATGGCACACAATGTGCAATCAGAGCTGTTACAAAGAGTCTTTAACCTGACATGAAAAGTTAAGTTTTAGGACTAGAAGAGTAAGAGAAGGGAAAAAAAGGGGAAGAATAAAACCTCCTAAAGACAAGAGGAAAAAAGAATAAATAATTTAGTTTGCCTAATTAAATGTGCCTAATGTGCTGTTAACACCACTTCCTGCTGCATGTCTATTTGACTGGGTATTCATTTTGCTCTTTTGGAGAGACTTTAGTTTATTCAATCTATTTTGCAGCTTCACAGACAAATCTTTTCCTGAAGTTGGCCCAGAAGCTCAGCTTTTTAAACAGGATGCTGTGCAATTTTTAGAGGCTTCTAACCAATTCCAGCATTGGAATTGAAAGAGAAGGCAGAGATCTCGGTAGGAAAGAAAAATTATCCTATACTCACATTCCTAAATCCTAAGTTATAAACTCAATCTAAATATAGTGTTGTAGGGTCTGATGTTAAAAATTTTCATAATTTCCTTATCAACTTGCTTTACAATTTAATATTAACTTTTCCTCCAAAACCTGCAGCTCTTCAAATACGGTTTTTATGCCATTGTTGTTTTCTTCAACACTAGGAAACAACATCCTAAAATCCAATATTTCTTACACATACACAATCTCACTGTGAGTTCACCATCAAAGATGATCTTTGCAAAATGCAGCAGGCAGCCTTTTTTTCATTGCCAGAAAAAGTATATGGCATTTAGATGTATTTTGGCTCACTACCTGATGTCAGAGTAAGTTCTGTGGTTCACAGTTCTTTTTGACAGTTATGAATTTTGATGTGCAACTCAGTGAAACAATAGATGAGAGCTCCTACAAGGTTGTGTCTTCATGATGGACTTTTACAGTGCTGTCAGTTATGAAATCCAGTGAACTTATTATGAGATATTGGAAAATCAGAGTAATTTCTAATGATATTCAAACTAGCAGATTTGGGTTTCAAAGATGTTTGAGCACTTGCCACTCCTCACCTCCACAAATCAAAGGAAGTGTTTCCAAGAATAACTCTAAAACATCCAAGCACTGCTTTTGTACAGTGATAGCTCTGAATATCCTTTTAGAATCATCACAGAATCCTTAAGGTTGGAAAAGACCTTTCAAGTCATGAAGTCCAACCATCAACCAGCACCACCATGTTCACCATCTAACCATGTCCCTAACTGCCATATCCACAAATTGTTTTGCACACTTCCAAGCATTCCAGACTCCACCACTGCCCTGGGCAGCCCATGCAAATGCTTTACAGCCCTCATCACAAAAACAAAAATTCCTTGATATTCAACCTGAGCCTCCCCTGGCCCAGCTTGAGGCCGTTTCCCCTTGTCCTGTCCCTGTTCCCTGGCAGCACATCCCGAACCCCCCTGGCTGTCCCCTCTTGTCAGGCAGGGCCAGAAGGTCCCCACTGAGCCCCCTTTTCTCCAGGCTGAGCTCTGCCAGCTATTGCTCATAAGGCTTGTGCTCCAGACCCTTTTTACAGAGCTTTGGTTGTAAGAAAAAAAACCAACAAAATTAAAATCAAAAGCCAAGAAAATAAAATTTAGGAAACCCACAGACCCATGGCTGCACAATCCCTCCTCCAAAATCTTCTCTGCATTTCTCTGTATACTTGGAAGTGTTCAGTAGCTAAGTTTTCATACTTATGAGACATTAAGCACAGACAGCTATTAGTTATTAAGAAGATGTGGTCACCACAATTTTCCAAGAATTTGGTTCTGGTGCTGTGCAGAGTCTGCAGCAGCTGGTGGAGAGATCTGCTGCTCTCAGGTGCTGCCCTGCCCTGCACACCAAGAATCCCAGCAGTTCTCTGCAGACACCAGGGGCAGGGAGCCCTCAGGCACAGGAAACACTCAGCAGCCACTGCAGCAGCCCAAGGCAGGATTTCAGAGCAGTTCCCCACCACGATCAACTCGTCACACAAACCCCAGAGCTCCCACGAGGTCAGTAGTCCTCACACCAGGCACTGCAGGGCTCTGCCCTGCCAGCTGGCACGTGCAGCTGACCTAGACTAGACTGCTGTAGCCACTTGAAAATGGTACAAGATTTAAGAGGAATAAAGAACTAGAATAAAAATACATTTTAGAACCCCACTGGAACACACCCCACCAAATAGACAAAACTCCTTTCCTGTCGTGAAATAAAACATCAAACTGTCTTGCAAGTTCAGAGGTACAGCAGAAATCTGAACTTGGGTTTCTGCACCAAACCACTGCAGGATTTATCCAATGCACCATCCAGAACAGCAAAAACCAAAATGATCTATACTTCCCAAGGTATTTTACAGCTCATCCTCCATTTTTTTCAAACAGCAGATCAGACCAAAAACCTACTATATTCTGGTTGCGAAGAATCACACTTCGAGTAATTTAAACCTTGAGATCCATTTAAAAATTAATTCCATTAAAGATATGAAATTAAGACATAAATAAAACAGAACTTTATTTATTATAACATACCACAACATTTTGATCAAATGTTTGCAGAAAGAAGATGTTGAAATGCCTTTCCACACTACTTTAAACCCAGTTTCTGACAGCAGCAGACTAGGATGTAACAAGAGCTGTTACCAGTTCTGTGGTTGCCTTCAGAGCAATTGACCACCAAAGCCTGTGTTTTACTTCAGGCAGAATTGTGTTCAGCAGCTCTGAAAACCAGACAGAAATGAGTTTAGACTTGGGTCACATTCCTCTCAGTACCCTGCACTAATTCCACACCGATAGCTGTTCCCACAGGAAAATCCTCTTTAGGATCATTTGAAGAACAAACCCAGCCCTGTGTCAGCCCCACATGAAGCCCAGGAGGGGAAGGAAGGACGGATTTGGGAGCTCCTGGCTGCCCTCATTGGGCCTGGGCCTGGAGCCGTTCCCAAGCAGCAGCAGGATGGTGCCCGGCATGCCCACGGCTGTTCGGGGTGGCCAGGCCGTGGGGCCAGGGCAGGGCTCTCCAACTGCCTGGGATGTGGAACTGGAGCCTGGCAACTGCCAGAACGGCTGATGGAGCCCCGGCAGGTGAGTGGGCAAGGGGCAGCTCTCCCTGTGCCGGGCCCAGAGGGGGCCTGGGCCATCCCACAGGGAACTGTTCCCTTTGGGAACAATGGGGCTTTCCCAGGAGGCTGTTCTGGAGCTGATGGCAGCTTTGATGCTGGCCGTGGGGACAGGCCTGGCAGGGAACTGGGGGCTCCTGGCCATGCCAGGGCACACCCACGTCTCCTGCTGTCACTGTCAGGCTGGAGGCTGTGGGCACTAAGCAGGGAGCAGCTCTCATTCCATCACCATGCTGGCTGGAGCAGGTATTGGTGGGAACAACAGCTATGGCAATGGAACCCCCAGAACACTGCCCCAACAGTTGCCTTGGTGACAGAACCTCCGAGTGGCGTTTGTCCCAAGCAACCCCCAGGCTGCCCAGGCACCATGGCAGGTACAGAAGTAGGGTCCTGCTCCTCCTGGGGCTCCTGCCCTCCAGGTACCCCCAGGTGGCTCTGCCTGCTACTATCTCACCCCATCACCCCTCTCTGCTTCCCCCAACAGAGAGGTTCCCTCTCCAGGTGACAGTGGTGAAGGTGCCTGGTGTGAGCTTCCCTTCCCTGGGAACTGCCTGGGAGCTGCCTTCTGTCCCCAGGCTGCCCCTGTCCTCTGGGCCTGTCCAGCTCCAAACTGGCTCCCACCAGCTGGTCCCAGTCACCACCACCAGGCAGGGGGTCCCAGGGACCCTGGGGCAGGTGGTTCATCTTCCCTCTGTGGTGCATCTTCCCCAGCTGGTACAGCTGCCCCTCGGGGCTGTTTGTCCCCCTGCCTATGGCTGGGTACAGCAGGTGGTGATGGGGACACTGCTGCCCCACCAGCCAAGAGCTGTGGTCCAGGAAGAGGCCCTTTACCCCTTAGGCTCTAGTGTGTTCCACATCCACCATCAACCTGCCCTGGCTCTACCAGCTAGCACAACTACGATGGAGCCTGAAGGTAAGTTTTGGGGGGTGGCAAAGCCCACGCACCAGCAGACAAGCTGAGGAAAGCTTCAATCTCTTGTGGTTCCATTTTCAGAAGTGGTGACCACAGACCTGCCTGGAGAGGGACCTGCTGCCACCATAGAGGTCATTCCTGAGCAGGCAGGGGACAGCACCAACACCCATCTGTTTGCCTGGCCTGACACTGTGGTGAGCGAGGACCCCAACCTCAACAGCCCCAACAGCTCCACCTTGGATGCTCTCCTGGAAGAACTCTCCGAGTACCTGGAGGACAGTGGCTGCCTTGACAACCAAGCGGAGTTGGCACAGCAAGGGGACAATGAGGACACCATCTTGGCTGCCAATGTCCCCAGCTTGACAGCTGAGGACCTCGATGAGTTCCTTGAATTCTGTGAATGCCTTCTGGAAGATGACCATCCCAAGGAGCCGGTTGTGGAGGCACAGCAGAGGAACAGCCAAGATGCCATCCCTGCCATCCCCAACCTGACCCCCTCTGCCAGCCCACCCACTGTCTCCCAGCCCTGCTCACCCCACACGGCCCAGATGGAGGAGGAGGCACTGCAGAGGCAGCCACCGAGTGTCATCACTATCCGTGTGAACCCCAAAACAAGAGAGCTGGCAGCAGCCAGGCCAAGAGCTCTGCAGCAGCCAGCACCCCCACGAGCTAAGAGACCTTCCCGCAGGACCGTGGCCCAGCCAGCGAGGAAGAGACGACGGCGGTGACGCAGCACCCAGGCCAGAAGACGCCCTGAGCCAGTGACCTACACCCAGACCCCCAGCCCTGCCCTCTCCTACACTCCTCATTCCTGTTTAGTCAGTAAAGACTTGTTTTGCAGCTCATCTGTCTGCCAGGGGTCATATTCACAGTGGGAGGGGTGTGATGCCTTAAGGGCAGCCTCTGCCCACCCCATGTGGGGCCGGGCTGGGCTGGAGATGGTGACATCACTCTGGGGCACCTCTGGGGGAAACCACATTGGTCAGAGTCCTCAGAGCACCAAGCAGCAGGACAGGCACCACGGAGTCACCAGGAGCAGGGAGTGCAGCGCTGGGCACGTGCTGAGCTGCCCACTTGGTTTGGCTGCCAGAGGGCAGGGAAAGAGGGACCTGCCCCAGGCAGGGAAACCTTTCCTTGGCAGGGAGTGGAGGAGATGGAACACTGTGGGATGGTTCTGTTGGGGATGTTGAAATGCCCCAAGTGCTGCCATAGGGATTTCTCATTTGCCACAGGGCAATTTTTCATATCTAAAGGGACCAACCCTCTCTGCAGGGCATCCTGGCTGGCTCTGTCACCCTGTCAGTGCCCCCCCTTGGCCAGCTCCCCACATTTTCTGTATTGGGCAGGATTTTCTGTGGTACAGAATATCCCTCCAGCCAGTTCAGGTCAGCTGTCCCAGCCATGCTCCCTCTCCCAGCCTCTTTAGGACATATCTCCCTTTGACAGGGTCTCTGTAAGGGATATTCAAGGCCAGGTTAGATGGGGCTTGGAGCAGCCTGGTCTGGTTGAAAGTGTCCCTGCCATGGCAGAGGGGTTGGAATAAAATGACTTTTAAGGTCCCTTCCATCCCAAACCATTCTGGGTTCTTTGGTAGGCAGGAAGAGAGAGGGAACAGCTTGAGACAATTTCAGAAACTAAATCTTCCACTGGCCCTCTATTCTGTCACCCTATTTTGCTAAAAACAAGAAATCTAAATTAAAGGAAGACACCAAGCAGGCAAGGATCATTTGCTGTAGCCAAGGGAAAGTGAATCTAACAACCTATCCAGCTTAAAAGAACTGTTTCAAAAAGTTGACTATCTGCTATACCTTAGAAGCAGATATAAGGAGTATAAACAAGAGCAAACCATATTCCTACCACTGGATAAATCCAGATTTTGCTTAGAGTTGTTACTGAAATGGATGCTGATTCATTAAGTTTAAGTCAATAAATAAGATTTCTTGCAATAGGAACACAAAATAATCATATTGCTACTGAGAAGAAAAAAAAGCTACTGCTATTTTAGTTGAAAGGGACCTGCAAGTGGTCATTTAGTCCAGCTTGACCTGGTCTGGCCAATTCAAGTTAAAGAATCTTCTTAAAGCATTATCCAAATGCCTCATGCATGCTGATGGAAAATAGACATTTTTTCAAGGAGGGGAAAATGTTGTTCCTGCATTGACCATTGCCCTCTTCCTCAGTTCCTTCTATTATGACATTCTGAAGCACAAGAAGAAGGATTCCAAGCCCCTCCTCCCAAAGATGACATTTGTGTTTGCAGTGACTGGGAGGGAGCACATTTTAGAGGAAGGGAAAATAAGGTAGCAAGCTGTCTAAACTAAATACTGTAATAATCACTCTTCTCCCCAAAGGTGGGGACAATTCCAAGCTCACACCAGACAACTAATTATCTTTTTAAACCATCACATTTATAACAAAAATCACCTGTCCACAAAGACTACACAATCTTTAAACATCAGCACGCTGCTGAAAAGGCCATGAGCCTCAGGTATCACCTCTGCTCTCCAGCTGGACATTCTGCTTTCTTCTAATCTACCTTATTGCAGGCACATTCCTGAGGCAACCACAGTCACTGCTGCAAAGCACCTGGATGATCCCCCCACCCAGAAAGCCACATTCCAAGAGGCGTACAGGCTACAGGATTTACAGATCCAACATTCACAGCAAACTAGTTCTGATGTACAGTTTTCAAAGGAATTGTTGGGAATTTGTCTTGCCATGCAGCTGTGAGAAAAATTCTCTTGCAAATGTGCACCTATGATTGGATAGCACATCCTGGAAAAGCACCCATATTTCCTTAGAAAGAATATCCGCACCAAAATTTATATATTTTAACAAGAACTTTTATATATTTTAACAAAAACAGCCTTTAACAAGGCTGCATGGTCCAAAATTCACAACCACTCCATGAAATTAAGGATTAGGTGCAGCACACCACTCTCTAGGGCCCCACATGCAAGTTCTTTATTAAAATTGATTTTTTTTTTTTTTTTGAGTCAACAGACTGAAATAAATCCTGTGCCTCCAGACCCTCCCAGGAATTGTCCCTGACCTGAAGTAAGTCCAGAGGCAACCTGCAGCTGCCCACTAAGCAAAGTACAGCTAGAATGTCATTTCACATGCCAGGTCTGAGGCTGGTGACATACTTTGTTCTGAGTTTTAATCAATGGGTTAAGGTATGATGCACAATTAATTAAAAAAGCAAGCACAGGCCCCAAGAGATAAGCTTAGACCTGAAATTAATTTGTGACCAACATAACAGTCTCAAATCTAAAAGTCCTTCAGAACTGAGACACTGTAAAAGGTTTTCAAAAGTTTTTAGACATCTGCATAAAAGCACATTTTTCCCATTATTATAGCACTGAAAGATGTAGAGCAAGTTTAAACACTGTAGGAACACTACTCTCCCGCTCAGGAATGACACACATGGCTTCTTTTTCAACCTGCCTTGTCTCTTCCCTTTTCCCAAAACCACAAATCACTTATCAAAACATAGCTATGTCCCCAAAGTGCATGTCCCAAACACACTATGACATCTATTTCACTGCTCTTTTGCTTTCCATGTAGAAAGCATCCAGATATTTTTAGAGGTTTGTACTGCCTCTGATGAAAAGTTCATTCCTTACATCTTAGAGTCTTTCCTAATAAGAGGAAAAAAAAGACAAAGAAGTATTTTAGAGAAATTTTTGCCGGCTGACTGTGATGAACATCAGCTCCCAGAGCTCTACCAAGGCCAGAGAAGCTCAAGTGGAACTCAAAGAATCCAAAGTTTCCCTAAGAAACAGAACAGGAGTAACAGTAACTGCAATAAAACAGTGAATGAAAACACCTTCTGAAAGCTGTGCACATTCTATAGACTTTTATATATATCTCTGAGTGACCCCAGCGGAGCAGACGTGCTGCACTGAGCATGAGGACCCTGAGAAAACACCATCCCTTCTTATATTATTTGCCATTCCAGCTGTCCTTCCTCTTCCTCAGCAGCACAGAAACTAATGCTGTCTATCAGGCATAAAAGAAAATGTGATATGTGATAAAATATTATCACATAGTGCAGATGTCTCCAAAGGTTTCTATTTCTGTTAACATCTGATTGCTCACTCTTGCATGAAATGCTACAATAATGAAAATATTAATTTTCCATTGTTTTTGTCTAGTTTCATCACCATCATTCTTATTGCCATTTTTGGGGAGGAAAGACAGATTCTGTTCCCAAGAGCATTCATCTCATCCCTAATAAAATTCAATCCTGTCTTCATTAAAATTACACAAGTGTATAGAAGGTCAAGACACAGTGAGCTCCAATTGTTTCCTAAATGAAAACTAATTTTCCAGTTATTGTTCAAAATAAATTATACAGAAGTATAATCAAAGTTAATTGAAGAACACTGCACGGTTTGAGCTCATTAAAAACCCCACAAATGCCAACAGGAAACATACTCTTTGGTACTTTCAGGAAAACAGTGACTTCTTTTACCTTGCAAAAGGCTATTAATCCATGTGAGAATTCCTCAAGGTTAAATTAATAACAGTTACAGAAGCTTCTGTGGTCCATGGAACCTTGGTCACAGCCAGGTCACCAGGAGCTGCAGCGTTCAGAGCTGTGACACATCACACGTGGGTCACCCTAACACAGGAAGCCCCCTGAGCACCAGCCACAACTCTCCCCCATGAACACCTGCTAAACAAGAACTTCTGGTTCCAAAATAGCTCATTGGCAAGGCAAGCAAAATATTAAAGTAGGGATTTTTAACTGCAAACCTACCTAAACCCTCAAAATTTCTTCCTTTGCTGCCTTCTCTTCAAATACTCTGTATCATAGCAATGTATTACGTTTGGCCTGAATTTGAGTTTAATCCCCTGTGATGTTTCCTGTGAGACTAAACACACCTCTCTTCTCCCTGACACCACTCACCCACCTGTTATGTAATGGTTGTGACCTCAGGGACAACAAGGAATCCTTCGAAATCAGCTTCCAGATAACGGAATGCAGGTTTGGCATGCCATGTATTTCACCACTGACTTTCTCACCACTCAGGTTGATCCCAGTGCTCCCAAAGGGAGCCCAGAGAACACAGTCACAGAGTACCAACAGCAAGCACAGCACCACAAACTGTTCACACTTCCTTTTGTAATGCAGATATGAACCAGTGAGCCATGATCTGACCACCACCTATTGTTTAAGCGTTATTGCACCTCCTTAGATCTGGGCTTTTAGAGATGGTGAATGTTTCCCCAGAGTTTTAAACATCAGCACCGATTTCCAGCAGGCCCACACGGCTCTGAGTGTTACACGCTGAGCAGAATGATCCCAGTCAAAAGCTCAGGATGCATCACAGACTGCTCAACCTCACCCAAGTTCCTACAGCTTTACCAGATCCTGGCATGCTTCTGGTGTTCCCACTCCGTGACTACTCAAAATAAAACCAGGTTTCACAATACAGTGACCTGAGCTCACCTGTGGTGATAGGTCACAACTGAAGATTGATTTCTGAATCCTAAAACTGCCACCTTCTAAAACAGCATACCTCAATATAAAACAAAAACACAGTATAAACAAAAAATTGTGGCTTCCTTTACAAATACTAAAGTAAAGAAACCTTGTCTTGGAGCGGATTCTCTCTGAGGCTTGTCCTAGAAGAATCCTTTTCATAATAAATATGCCATATATAAAACATTGCTTTTGCTGAAAAGCCAATACTTCAAGCCTCTTACCCCCTGCAGTTACCTCCAGCAGTATAATTAATACTTAATCATGGCTGTGGTATTCATAGGCAATGACACCTAGTGTGCTTTCACTGAGATAAAAATAAGTTATCTATTCTCTCTTTCTACATGAAGATCTGCTCTTCCAAATTATTAGGAATTTGACTAACTACACTAAACCCAAATACAGATATTTGCAAAACTGGGCCTTCGTTTGTATTGATCTTCCGTCATCCATAGGGAATTAAGCCAAGGAAGCAAGCCTGTAAAGTCTGCTTTATGGAACACAGGAAATAAATATGTAATTAAAAGAAAATCAGGTATTCCATACAGCACCAGTTGTCACTGTCAGTTCTGTTACTCAGTACAAACCATATCGATTAACTGCCTTTTACAAACATCTCCAAATTAACATCAAAATTAGCTCATTTCACTAACTTGCAGGAAAAAGGAGCTCTTTGCTTATCCTGCAGTTTTAAAACTGTGACAGAACACCCAAATAAGGAAGATGCTTGGAAGCAAAGTGCTTCCTGAACCAAACGGCTTCAGTGACACAGGACACAACATGGGGTCAGTGCAAACCCAAAAGTGCCTGGCAAGGGAAGGCTTTATCGCTGGCTGGGGGCTGTGTGCAAACCACAAACGGGACGGGACTGCTGAGGAACGCGCCTCGAGCTATTTTATTTTCTAGCATCAGTCTCATTACATGGTTATGACAGTGGGAAGATGCCATCAGCTCACATCCCAGGTAGCAGACCAAGAACTTAATGTTGAAACTTTAAAAGTTTTTTTGATCAATCACACAAAGCAAAAGAGTATTGACAGTAGTTCCATCCAACCACTATATGCACACGTCCCTTTGGTTAAAACAGTGCTTGCTTATTTTGAGTACAATACCTGCTTATAAGCCTTAAAACACAATGCACAGAGCTCCATTATTAAGCTTAGAACTTCCTAATATCTCGCTAGATGTACTTTTCTGCAGCTTAGGGAGTTATTCTAGACAAGCTTTAATACACAGACCATTGTTCCATTTGTCCTTACTTTTCTACTTCTGACCTAATTTTTCTGCTGACCAATCCTATGGCTACTGCTTAGCTCTAATCACAGTTCTGCTATCTCTGAGGCCTGCCTTTTGCAGCTTTCCCAAGACCCTCTGATTTTATGGATTCCCCCAGGCTTCAGTCAGGTGCAGGATTTCCCTTCCTCTGCAGCCTCACTCACAAGTCTCCCTCGAGGCTATTCCACCTGTCCCAGCCCTGAAGGAAGACTTGCTCTGTGGGCAACACCAATGCTATTCCACTGGCCACACCTATCTGGAGAAATAACTCTGCTCACCAGGATTTCTGTTCGTTAGTGCTAAAACAGCACACCAGATTTCTTTATGAGAGGGCATAAAGGACACAATTTCCAAGTGATGAAGGGCAAGGGATACCAAGAAAAATTACTGACCACCACAGTGAAGAAAACTGACGCTCACTTAATGACCGAGTTCAGTTTGCAGCAGGCAGTGGGTAGGAAAAAGAAGAAAGAGAAATGAGAACTTCAATAGCTCACCAGGAGCTCATCAAGGAGAGACTGGCACACTACTGAAATATAAGTAGTCAGAAAAAAAAACACACGGAAAAAAAACCCTCTTAGCAATGTTTTGCAGTGTAATTTGGTCTCACAGCAGTGAATTAAAAGTGAGTGTTTGTTATACATAAGTACATGGTTTCTGAATTCAAGTAAAAGCCTTTTTTCTACAGTACCTCTTTAATCCTTTTTGGTTTCCATCATTCTCTGCCATACCTAGCAGTATTTCTCTCAAGTCCTGATGAAACTCGGATAATGCTCCAATGTCTTATCACAGAGCCTACTGCATAAGGCCATATGGAATATTCTGCATTTCAGGAGTATTTTGACAGCAGACGAAAATACTTTTCTAAGGCCATTTAAATTTAAATTATTATGGATGATAATTCTGAGGCTGAAATAGTACAGGGATACATGAGGAAAACCTTCAGTTCCACAGTAATGAACTGTATACTGCATTAAAGCCTACAAACCAAGTCATGATTACTTTTCACAGGAAAATAACGCCAGCCAAGAGCAAAAACAGTGAATTCAAGGACTTGTCTTTGTGATACTTAGGGCTCTCGTTCTTTAAAAAAATAGTTGGTTGTGGCTTTTTTTCAAATTAATTCTCCTGCGCTATGAAATCAGAATAATTTATCCATAGCACAAGAAAACAGAGAGGTCAGCCTGATCACAATGGGACTTGCAGAATTCTGTGCTGTTCAACAAGTGCCCAGACACACCTTTATTAATGCCCTTCCCCCTTTATCCAAAATACAGACAAACCAAATGAATAAAGAACAGCTTCAGACAGTCATTGCATTTAATTTCATCTACGTGTCATGTAGTATTTCAAAGATTTTTTAAAAGTCAGCAAGCTCATGTCCTTGTAGCAAGCTTTATTACTAGAGGTTTATAGTTGTTAAAATTTTAAAAAGAAGAATTTCTTCTACAGCTAATAAATCAATTTTGAGTCAGCACAAAGCAAGCTCATACACGCATTCTTCAAAAGCATTTTGGCAGCTCTGTTAGTAAGAACATGTATGTTAATTCCAGTACTTACTCTTTATAAATAATGCTCTAATTTATGCTGGGTTTGCCTTTGAAATACTCATGACAGTGTTCTTGTACCATAAAATCTTTTTTAATTAGTAAGAGACTAACTATCAGGCCTAATTTTCTTCCTGTGTTTGTTGTTTGTTTTGCTTTGGGGTTCATTTTTTTGCCTTGGTTTTCTTTTTTTTGAATTGCTGTTGAAAATTAACACAGTGCCTGTCTTTCATCAGTCTGTCAGTTGAGTTTTACAGTATTTCTTTTTAAATACAAAAAAGTACAAAAGCTAAACTATTTTACTGATTAGTGTTCATAGATTCATGTTTCCAGTTTCATCAATAAATTCATGTTTTGCAAGTCTTCAAATATTTACTGATTTTATTTCTCCCAGTACTTTAAACCCCCTTTTGTTTTGTCAACAGTCTTTATTTTCTTGTACACAGATGCATAAAAGATCTATATCTTAAATTACTATGTAATATCTCAAATATTCTGCAATATTAATAGTATCTCTCCTGAGCTCTTACATTAACACCCTGTTTCCCTGAGCAGTGTGACAGTATAAAATGACAGGATAAAGACCTTATCCTCTGTAAAGTTTCTGATTAGCATTAACCGCAGAAAACTTGATGTGGGATGTAAAGTATATAGCATCAATCCTAAAAAAAACCCCTATGAAATATAAAAAAATTCATATTTTTTGTAGAGCTATGGTACTAATAAAAAGCAGGAAAAACATTTGCAGGTGGTAGCAAAAATATTCCTCTTTTCAGCTGTCTTCCATTTTCTCATTGATCAGAGACACTATGCCAGCAAAGACAAAGAAAAATGTCATAATTAACACTAAAATATCATTCTGCCATTCAAGTTTAGGCACTGCATTGGCTACAAAGCCCTGTGAGTGTTTGCTTCAGGGCTGCAGCTTGCTCAGTAGGGATGAGTTTTCATGGAATGCCTTTACTTCCTTCCACATCTGCAGCACTGTGTGAGAACAGCCCCTTCGGTTGCAGGCAGCCTTCATCAGCTCTTGCCCTGCAGTAGCTTTTGCATTTCTGCTGCCCAAGCAGTGCACAGCAGCTCAGAATCACCTGCTTTTTCCAGGTAAACAGGTGAGTGCAAGCTCACCTCCTGCCTGTTCCTGGCTGGAGCCTCCCAGCAGCCCTGACTGGAAGCAAAGGCACTGGGCACAGCTCAGAGCTGTGCCACCACCCGTCAGGCCAACGTGCACGGGGCAGTGCCCCTGCTCTGGGGACAGACAGCCTTTTCCATTGCAGCACTGACAAAATAAACCCAAGCACAATTCTCCCCTCAGCCCCTTCTCTTTCCCACCAAGGTGTCTCCACCACCACCTCCAGTTACAGCAGCTGGGTGGAGAACACGTCTGTGTTCCTCCTGCTGCCTTTTCCAGCCTCTGCTCCTGCTCCTTTTTTATTCCACATCTCCTCGGAGGTGCAATCAAGCAGACCTTTTCACTTGAAAATCCCTCGACTTCTCCCCAGAGACTTCCCTTCTGAATTTCAGCCTGATCCTGCCTGTCCTGCATAATCCCTCACTTCCATAGGCACTGATTCCCTCCCATATCAGCGTGGTGGAGCCCCTAGACTGACCCCAGCAAGGTAAGTAAATAACAGAAAAGCTTATTCTCCTTCCTCCCACCTGTGACCCACTGCAAGCTTCACAGAAACCCAGGAAGAAACAGGCAGGCACTTGAATTGTTAAATAAAACAACCAAGATCAACACATATGGCCTGGACACGCTGAAGCAACCTGGAAGAGGCTTCTTTTAGCTCTGTGCATATAAAAGCCCTAAAGAAATACGATGCTTTTTGTCAAGTTAACAAAAAATTCATTGATTCAAGTGGGAAATAGTATTGCTGAAGGACACTTTACCCCACCTATTCCCACTGCTGAGCACTACACAGGCCTGTATTCCACTCCAGGAGACCTTAGAATACTACAGATCAGTAATTTCTTTCTAAAGAATTATACAGGAGCATTCTGAGCAGATGGAAGTGTGAGGGGTTAAGCAGGTATAGATTTGTAGAGTTAACTGGCGACCCCATTCATGTCAATGAAAATTTCCCACTGCTTAAAATGAGAAACTGCTTCATGCATAGGATCTGTGACTTTGGATCTTTCCATCTGCAGCATATCTTGCTATTTACTACTCTGTTGTTTTTCCTGTGCTGAAGTGAGAATTGATGCAGTTGGCACATTGGGAAGCAACAGCACAGGGAGAAGAGCTCACAGGAAAATAAACTCACTTATTCCACCTCCTCAGAAGTATGATAAAACTGCTGAATGAAGACACAGATTTGCCCAAGGTGGCCTTTCTTTCCTCCCTAGTTACTTCGATTATGGTCACTTATTCTCACACAGGATGCATCTGTATGCACAGGACCTGCTGTGCTGTATTTGTATTTCAAGCTGGGAGTCAAATATTCCACCTCCATATGTGTCATCCACATGGCATGCTGATTTCCTGTCACAGATTAACTGTGACAGAGAACATGGGAGCCAGAAACTTTCAGATGCCTCCTTTGGACTCACCCTGACCTTCTCAGCATAGCCCGTTCTTATGACTGAGAGAAAATAAGGTTTGTATCTCCCTGTGAATTGCACTAAAAATTACTAGGTAACTGCATAAAAAGAAAGCACAATACTGGCTAAAATTGAACCCTGCAAACCAAATTAAGATTTGAACTAAAGCCACAGCCAACTAATGAATTAACTATAACACGGACTGCAGTTTGCATTTGATCAAATCAAGGCAATGAGTAAAATGGAAATTGTACAGGCCCTGGCATTTGAAAACACCTGCTGCAGAAAATAATGGAGCTCATTCCTCTGAGACACAGGCCAGCTCCTGCAGGCTGTGGCAGCTTTGAGGTCACTGCTCCTTTCTGCTGTTTGGATTTGGAGCTAGCAGGGCTTAAGGCTCCTCTGATGCAGACACAGTTGGCTAATGTAGGGTGACACAGGATGATTAACAACAAAATATTTTCTGCCAATCTACACAATCCCTTCAGCTTCAGAAAAACCTTTAGATAAACAGAAAGAATGATTGTAAAATCCCAGAACAATTTAGGTTGTAAAGGACCTTAAAGCCCTCATGGCAGTCCCACCCCCTGCCATGAGCACAAACACCTTCTATCCCAGGTTGCTCTAAGCCCAGTCCAACCTGGCCTTGGAGACTTCCAGGGATCCACAGGGGCAGCCACAGCTGGGCAACCTGTGCCAGGGCCTCACTGTTTTCCCTGAGGAGCCATTAAAAGGACAAGAGAAGGTAATTTGGAAAGACAAGCTCTCAGTCTTGTACCATTCTCAGAGTGCCAAAGGCAGAGCCCAGCTCAGGTAACCAGGTGATATCACTGTAAATAAGCACTTTTATCCTCATGGACCTCTTCAGCCCTCAGGTAATCAGGTCTGTGTGCTTTGTACAAGGGGAAGCTACTGGCATGAGAGAGGGAGCTTTGCTTTCCTTAGGGAACAATTAATTTTGCTCCTTCTTTAAACTGCCCTCTCTTCAGGTTAGAAATTCCTTCTATTTCCTATGTCTCCCTAGGTTAGAAGCTGGAATGGCTTCCATGCCCAGAAAAGCATGGAAGAGAACTTTAGAGATACAGCATCAATACCCCTCCTGTGAAAAGCCAACACAGTGGTAGTGACTAAGCTCCTCGTGTCCTGTGGCTGGGCTTTGGACTTATTCAGTGATTTTAGGAATCCTTCTTACTTGCTTATGCTTCCACCTGCAGACATTCATAGAATATTGCCTGAATGTTCTTGTATTCATTTTACTGGCAGAAATTTCTCTAACTCAATGAAAGAATCTAAACTCTTGGGAATTCAGGTATTTATAGTTCTGTTAATGTAAAACTTCAAGTAAGTTAAAACATTAAAGAAAACATTAAGAGTTTCTCCAAGAAAATGGTACGTTTAAGCAAAAAACTATCAGTCAAAGCCAGTCTGAAATATATTTAAAAGTAAGCACTGACACTTTTCAAGTCACATTTTCAAAAGCAATACATTATTTGCCTTCTAGCACCTCCATCTTTACATGCATGCTATTGAATATCTTTTCCTGTCATTTCATTTTTTTTTTTCAATCAATGAGGTCCTGAAATACTTTTAATTAAGAACTACTTTTCTGCCAATCACAAGACTCCTGGAAGTGGAGCATTAAGAGAAAACGCCAAATAGTCTAAGACGTGTACTAAAATAATAAAAGTGTACAATAATGAAACTTCCAGTTCATTTGGCTATCTTCCATTTTCCTCACTTCCCCAGCACTAATTTCTCCAGGTTTTCAGTTCTGGTTTTATTGGAATCCTTTTGAAACCTTGATCTCTTATATTTTCAAGGAATGTTATCTAATACTGGTACAACTATTCAAATAAACAACTTCTGCCAGCAAGTACCCAGAATTTCAAAGGAACTTCTAATAATAAATCACAAAGTCTTTAAATAATAAAACTAGAAGTTAAGCACAGGGCAGGATTCTTGCTTACAAAATTTTACTATGAGAGTGATTCAGAGCAAAGAAATCATAGTACAGGACAACTACTTAATATTTAGCAAACATCATTAGACAAAAAAACTTATAGAGTTCTAGCTGCCAATGACCATAAAAACTGTTACATAACTGTTTTATAACAGTAGTGTGGAAATTCTTTCTGGCAAATTTTTAGCGTGGCAGATGCTTTCTTGTACTAAATATTCATTGTACAGGGATACATTTTCTCTGACAATTTCCTTTCTCCCTCGAATGTGGCATAGGAAAAGTCTTTACTAAAAACTAACTTCTAAAAGACACCTTTCCAGCCATTCCATGCCACTTGATGTTTATCTGAAAATAAACTTCCAGTGTCTGCTCCCTGCTCAGACAAACCTGTCTTTGCAGAAGGCCTGTCCACACTCCCCAGCTCTTGGATTTGCTGTGAAACCTCCTATGCTCGACTGATGCAATTTCTGAAAAGTGTTTCCATGTCACAGCTCTGTCCCTGCCACGTCCCCACACTCTGCTCCATGGAGGGCTGTTGAAAATGCCCATTTGTGCTGGGGCAGCCTCACAGTTCTGTGATAAACTGCAACGTGCCTTTTCCAGCACTGCCTTAATTTCATCTACCGTGGAGAGTGATCAACAACAACTCCCACCTTCAATGATCTGTAAACTTTCTCGTTTGAAAACACCTGCTGAGTCCTCCAGCACAGACCAGGAGAATATGGTGTCACCTTTCAGAACACCTGCTGCAAAGAGAGCCTTGGTCATCAGTCCCCTTCTCCATTTCCTTCTGAAATAGAGTCCTTCCAGGGCACACAGAGCATGAATTCCAGCCCAGCTCACAGCTGCCACTGGAGGTGGGAGAAGGCACTGTTTACTGCATGAGTTGGAGTTTGGTATGCAGTCCTCACTCACTGATCTGCAGGCACCATTCCAGAGACAGACATTTCAGTAGAATTCCCAGAGTGGAACTGACCTTTGCTGCATGCTAAAATACAAACATAGGGATAACAACAGAACTGTTCTCACAACACGTTCACTGCTACCCAGTTTTTCAGTATGCAGTCCACTTAGGGAACCTGCCACTGGTTTGACAGCTCATGTCCTGTTTATCTTGATTTTCTAATTTTGCAATCTAATGACTGCCATCAAGAGGACAAGTACTTTATGACTCTATTGACAAGACAGACCAGGGTTATGAGCAACCATTGCAAAATGCCTGTGCAAGGTGGGCTCCTCCTGTGCTGCCAGGCCCCACATTGAGCCTGCACACTATGAGTTTGTCCACAGACAAGTGGCAAGAAGTTACAGGTGCTGACTTCTTCCTAGGAGGCAAAAGAACTGCCTGGAAGCAGGGAAAGGGAAAGGAAAGGGAATGATTAAGGTGCCTTTAATGCAATGCTCAAATGTGTTGTGTAAGCAATGAAACTAAAAGACTTTCCCTTAACAAAAAATGATCACAACTCCCATGTTTGTCCCCAAAGATCACAAAGTCAGCACTGCATGGGACTGAAGGTTTTCCCCTAGCTCAGGAGCTGTCAGGAAGGTGAGCACTGGGAAGTGCAGGGTGGGAGGTGACACGCTGTGCCACACAGGGTGAGTAGCTCAGGGAGTGACAGAGCCTGCTGAGATCACCAGGATGTCAGCAATGGGATAGAGCTGGGAACAGCAGCACCACAATTCTGCAACACTGAGTGTGGGGAGAAGGAGCATCATCACAGAGGAATGTTATATCATGCATAAATGCAATCTTAAATCAATGTAAGCAATGGCAGGTTCTGAGCCAACTGAGACACTGGGGTTAGAATATGCCATACATGCTGCTCCGTGAGATCTCGAGCAGGGTGCTCTGTAAAGGTCAGAAATGGGAATTGAATACTTCAAGTTATTAGGAAAGGGGCAGAACAGAACAGGGAAAACACCACAGTTCCTCACATCAACATGCAGTGCACCTGCACCACGAGTGCTTTTAGCAATTCCAAAGCACCCATCTGCAAAAACACACCATGGATTTGGAAAGAGCAAGGGGCAAACAAGAAGTCTGATCAAAGGCATGGAATGAATTTTGTGGGAAGGATAACTGAACAGGTGTTTTTCCCCATCTGGGGAAAAATCTGACAACAGGTACTATAATAACAATTTTAATGTAGCCAACATATGTGTTCACTCTTTTCAAAGAGTGAAACATTATATAATAGAAATACATTTTTAAATCACAGGATTAAAACATGAGGAAAATTTCTCAATACTGTGCACAGTGAAGCTGCAAAGCTCTTTACCACAGGATGCTGTGGCTGTCAAAAAACTGACAGAGCTTCAAAATACATCCTGCAAATTAAAGGAAGGAAAGCCCCTTGAGGTCCATCGAGTAAAGAGACACAATATTTGGTTCAGAAGTGCCTGAAGCACACATTTTCAGGAGATAATCCAGGATCTTAAGGAATCATCACTACATGACTTCCCTATTCTTCCACTCTGCTTTGCCTGTGTTGAAAAGAGCATAACAGGCTACAGACCTTTGGCTTAAGCCAGCAGAGGTGTGAACATTCCAGTAATGATTTAAACACCTTTCAAAGACAGTAAAAACCCATGCAGGTCTAGTGGGTTTGGCTTTCTACATCAATCTTTCTTTATCCTCTACATGCAGACCAAAGACCTCTGCTTCTGATCTCAGGGCCTGGCCCCTGGCAGCACAGGGAAGAATCAAATCACATTGTGGGTCATCTTTCTCAGCAGGGGAGTTAGTGCCATTCAAACCTATGTGATAATTTGGATTATTTTTAACTTTGTTTTCGCTTCTTCTCCATCTCTTTTTCCACCTTTTAAAAGATATGTCTACATTGCAGGTAAGAGTTCACTTGGAAGGAAGGGAAAACTCCAGTCTGTAAAGTCAGGCAATCCCATTCCCTTTGAAGAATCATATAAACTTTATTTTTTTGTTAAAGGTTCCAAAGGACTCCAAACTGCTGCTGCATTGCCATGTAAGATGCCAGCCATGTAAGATGGCTGCTCACAGCCATCACACAGCACTTGGATATCAGGGCACAACACTCTCCCTCCACTGCTTTCCTTTCCCCCAGTGACTTGTGTGGGCTTCCACTGCAGCCTCAGAGTGTGAGACACAAATGTTGTGCCTTTCGGTGTCTTCAGCAGTGACCTTCCATGCAATAAATAGAAGAAGAAAGAATTTAGAGGCCTCTCTACACTCCTGAGCACACCTTGCACATACAAACGCCTCACTTTGAAGTAGGAACATGCTGAAATGTTGAATAACTGAACCAGAGATGAAAACATGAAACCTGACCTGCAGCCACAGCTACACCCTGAGAGGGCTTCACATCCTCCACTTGATGCTGTAGGTTTGCAAGTCATTAAAGAGCTGGTTTAACACAGAAAGGAAGGAATGGGAGAAGATGCACTGAAAATTACATCCATTGGGGTGATAAATTTCCTCTCAATCAGCTCAACAGGTCCATTTCTTACTACAAAACATGGTACAATAACTCTGCTTCATTTTTTGCATCTTTTTAGTGGCGAAAAGTTATTGAAACAAACACACACCACCCTGTCTACAAGGTGGTTGATACAAGACCAGGGTGCCACCTCACTTTTGCATCATAACATGAGGAAAGAAAGATCAGGATAATTTCTCCCAAGGAGCCCAACTTTTGAAGCCATCAAATGCAGAGGAAGCAGGAAGATAATTGAGATCTCTCCCAGCCAGTGTGAGGTCTGGGGGTAGAACTCAGGATTTCCCATGCTGAGACTGCAACATCCCTAATTTTTTCCACAAAAGCATGAATTTGAATAGCCTGTTTTTTAACTGTAAAGGAAGTCTTCATTAAAGGAAAAGAGTCCCTTGTGCATTCAGGGTGCTAGCTCAGCCAAGAAGGTGGCAGGCTAGAGAGAAATAATGTGAATAAATTAAATGAAAGGATGAGCATGGCAGTGCAGATGTGGGTGCCCAGACAGACCATTCCATTGGAGGTGCTGCATCCTGCTCAGGAGGAGATGGCTCTGGAGGGAAAGCACTGCCCAAAGTCTACAGAATATGCAGTTTGTCATCAGCCTTTGTCAACAGGTTTTAGGCAGAATTCAGTGACATGGAAGTTGTGTATCAAGCTGTACATGTCAGGTTTATGGGATACCTGCACAGAGGTAAAATACCTTCCTGACATCAGGATATTCTTTATGCACATGGTGACAGCAACCAAGAACTAAATTCTTGGACACAGGATAGATGTTTAAAAACAGAAGCAAATCTGCATAGAAGGAATAGAAACCATGGCACTGGTGTGGTATTAGCAGTAGGGATCCCCAGGTAGGAGTGGGATCACAGGACTCTCCACAATTTGAGACAGAACTACAATGGCTGTGTGTGGAAGTCTCTACCCTTCCTGTGGCAGGTGGCAGGATAGGAACTTCCACACCTGTGGACATTCCTGCAGTGCTCCGGCCCCTCCTTGGTCCATAGCACCTTAAACACTGCAAGAACCAAAGGACTGCCCAGGAGAAGGCCAGAGCAGGCTGATTTTGTGTGTGTTTCAACATGCAATAAAGGTGAGAGCTCTGCCCAAACCAAGAGGGTGAACAGATGTAACTGCAGGTGCCCTCCTGCACTTAGGCAGGGACTGAACCACTACATATAAGCTGTGGTTTGGGCTTTCTATAGAAGAATCCTGGGGCTCTAGGTAAGGTGTTTTGT
>VYZP01032452.1:5388-19494 GCA_013400635.1 Hypocryptadius cinnamomeus
CAAGGAAATACCTTGCTTAGTTTGCAGTTACTGTATTCTTATAACCATTAGAAATAAAATTATTGACAGCCGTCAAAAAACAGAGGTGTCATGTCCTAGATGGTTTTTTTGCGCCTGATGGAGTGCACAGTTTGACAAGAGCTTTGCAGTGAGAAAGGAGGTAGCTATTTTTCCCAAAGAGCAGGAGGAAAAGGTGCTAAAACATTGTCAGACCTTGTAGGATCTGTATAGGGACTTACAGTTTGTGGACTTGTGAAGAGTTTCATGCTATTCACACTATTGCTTCTCTTGAATAGTATTAAGCGATTTAGAAGACCTTAGTGTTGCTTTTGACTTATCTGTCTTTATGCTGTGGCTTCTCTCTTTACATCTCCTACATAAAAGAGATGAGGAGATGTGGTTCACTCTGCCCTGAGGACAGTTCAGGCTGAAAGGAATGTGTCAATATTTTTGTCTTTGCTTGATCCTCTGTTTGTTTGTCTTGTAGCCTGTCCTAAAGCTACTTTGTAATAGAAACTGTATGATTCAAATATGCGTACTTAAATGTTCTTTAGTAGATTTAGAAAAAAAATCCTTCATCTTTATAATGGCCTGCTTAGAGCATTTTGTACCACCTTCTATAGTACCTCATAACATGTGTTGATTTCTTTTTGCTGTTGTTTTCTATGCACTGCATACTCTTGAGAACACTTTACAGTGGGAAGAAATAGCATAAATATCACACTGAAGTGCGAAGGGTTTATATGAGCCATTCCTGATGTAAATTCTTCTAAGCTCTTGGTCTTTTCTGCCTTTCTGTTTCTTGTCTGTCTCTTTTTTTTCCCTTCCTGTTGGTGGGCATTTTGCTATTTTATGGAGTGCATGGTGACCAATAGAATCTGCATGCATCTTTTAAATTTCCACATAGAAAGTATTTTTAAACTCCTGGAAATCATACCAATTACATAAATTCTTCTGTTTGCTAACAAGGTGGACAAGATCATACCTATATTATCTCTAGGACTTAGCTAAGGATTTTTCAATATTAGCATGCCAAAAAACTCTTTAAGGAACAGGCTAAGAAAACAGTATAGTTCAAATCTTCAGGCATTGTGTAGAGATGCATAGTATGTTTTAGGGAGATGCTAAAGCAGTCCTCGGTGTTCTCACTAAGTCATGGAGAAATTTCATACCTCATTACAAATGTAGGAAAGAGAACAGAGAGACATAGGAGTCTCTTCCTGTGCTGTGTAACGTTGAAGACTTCATTGTAGTTGAGTTGCTTCTTGCTGATTGTGCAAGCTCTACTTTGCACCAACTGCATATAAAAAGAAACTGTAGTCTCTGCGTTGGACCTTAGTCTCTAAAATTATGTTGAACTTTTGCTTGGAAAATTCATGAAATACTGTATTTTGGATTTCAAAACACAAAAACAACAGTTACTCTTGCAAAAATCTCAATCTTCTGTTTCCTTGGTTATGCTCAAATACGTAAATATTTATGTATTTGAAACTTGGAAGTGCATACAAAAACTCAGTGGAGAGGATTTATAAGCTGATGTTGATAGCTTACATATCTGATGTAGTGCTGCTTTTTCAGAAATTGTTTAACTTCAACAACTCCAAATATAATTACTACCCCAAATTTTTGTATTCCGTATCATCAAAGGAGAGAAAAGATGCTTATATATTTTTGAGCACTCATGCGGGTTTTTTAAAAGATTGAAATTCACTGGCAAAAAAATAAAATGATTTCCTCCTATAGGTTTTATCTACTTCTACTGGCTTGACAAAAACTGTGTACAACCCTGCTGCTTTGAAGGCAGCACAGAAATCTTTGCCTGTTGTTTCCACTTCCGTGCTAGACTCTAATGAAGCACAGAAGAAAAAACAGGTAAATTAAATATGCTTCTTTTTAAAATGGACCTAGGTTGGGAACTTGTGACCTAGAGATAGAGCATTATGTGTATTCATCTCAAGAATGTAGCTGAAACTTGTTGCAAGATTAAAATTCACTATAATAGGTTTTTTCCCCCCACATATTACAAGAAAATTCAGCATTGTTTTGTTCTTTTTCAGTGTATGTTCAGGCAGTGTAAGCAGGTTTAAAACTGTAGAAATTCAAAATGTGAAACACTTTTTCCTGGAATCAGAATCTACATGTTGAGGTGTGAATTGTCTGTTGTGAGTGAAAGGGAGTATAGTCTAATCACTGTTCTTCTCTCTTGAACTATTCTGGAGCTGGCCTCTATTCTCAATATATTTTGTACATGTGACCAAAATGGTTTCTTCAAGAGAACTGAGAATTTTATGACTGCATTTTATTGTTTCTAAGCTATAGTTCTTCTGCACCCACTTTTATTTTTACATAGTGCTAGACTTTCTCTTTTTTATATATGTTAGAAAGGAAATGCAACAAAAATGTATTTGGACTTAGTAGGTCACTCATTTATAGTTTAGCTTACTTAGAATTTTCAGGAGAGCATAGCAAAGCTCGTTCTTCAGGTTTGTTTTTATCATTTAGAGAAACTAAATACTGGACATTGTTTGCCTTACTGTTTTTTAACCACAAATTACCAATACAAGGTTACATCCAAACGTAAGTGTTGAAATCAGTATAATTGTTAAAGATTTTGGTCAAGTACTGCTAAATTTCTGTAATTTCTGTCTAATGTAATTTGAACTAGCAGTTTGTAACTGCACGTGAGTTTTGCCACTGGTCCATATTTTTTAGAAAGCAGTTCTGATTTTGAGATTTCATTTCATGTTTGTCCCCTAACACATATATTTTAGAATTAGAGTCTTTAACTTTCAAGTTAAGATGCTAAATGCCTGTAAAATGGCAAAAAACTTGTAATAAAATTGTTGACTCATCATAAGAGCTATAGAGGTTTTTTTGAGAGAAGACACTGAAGTTGTGCCTAAGTGATTGGCTCTTTTTTATGTGATCTTGTGCTCCTTCCTGCCTTCAGAGATTTCTGTTGCAATTAAATTACTAGTACTTGTAGAAAGACATTGTTTTGTGGGACTGACTGCCTTCTTTACCTCCTGTCTCCCTAGCTTTTTTTCGCATTCATCCCCTTATCTTGCCTTCCCTTTGCCTTCAGAAAAATGACTGCACACTGTATTGGAAAACTAACATTTTATGCAGCAGAATTTGTCAGTATTTAGGAAGACATACAGAAACTTGACTACTACTTCTTTTTCTATGGCTCCTGTGGATTTACCATCTTTGAATAAGATATTTCACTTACAATTGATCCCAGTTGATCATCTTCTCCCTCTCCTCTACTACTCCAGTTGATATCAAAGCTCTTAAGGGTTTTCTGCTAAGACTTCTGTATTTGAGAACAAGAAGCAACTGCTTTCTTACAAGCACCATTAGTAGGCACTGAGCACAGCAGGGGTGGCATCTCATCCTGCTTCTCATTCGGAGTGCAGTATTGTCACTTACTGGTCAGTTTCAGTTCATTTTGATTTGCCCATTGCCTGGTCAAGGTTCTGTTGTTGGCAGATGGAGTAGCTGTACTGTTGGTTCCCAGTTAGAGCGCTCATACACAAAAGTGGTGCTTTTCTTTGGGTGACACTTCAAGTTTAGGAGAAAAAAAGTTTTATTTTATTTTTACTTGTAACAGTTCTGGAGACTGTGTTTTAATTGATGGGCTTGATTTACAGTTGCTTTCAAAATAATTGTGCTCGAACATTTAAACACTTGCATGCTGTACCTCTTGAGGTAGTGTAGTATGTTGCCTTTCAGCTTTCAGTGGAGTTGTGTAAAGGTGTTACTTTATATGTGAGCAATAAGAAAGTTTTCCCAGCACAGATCTCACTAAAAAAGATAATCAGATCTTTCTTTGTTTTGGTGATGCATTATGTTCTAAAATAGAGTTGGAAATATCAGTACCTTGCATTTCCTGTTACTAATTTTTCCCTGTTTTTGTAAGTTACTACTGTGTAGTTGTCAGGTATAGTATATTATTCTGGCATTAATGCTTCAAGGTCTAGAAACTTTCTGTAATCTTTTTATGCTTCTAGGAAGCATTGCGACTTCAGCAAGATGTGAGGAAAAAGAAGCAAGAAATCTTGGAGAAGCACATTGAAACACAGAAGGTAAAATACTAGCATTAAAGACAGTCACCAATTCAGTTATAAAACCTCAGTTCAGTTTAAAATATTTCAGAATTTGTAAGAATGAACAAAAAAAAGGCCTATAAAATAAGCATTCTCTTAAAATGGTATTATCATACTATTTCAGGTTTATAGTTTTAATCTAACTTGTCCTGTTAGATCACTTAAATAAAACCCTACAAGCTTATGCAATTTATGTCCAATTTTAATTGTTATTGCCTAATTTGGGAGCAACATGCATATGTTTGGGAGAAGGGAAAGCATTAGTTCTGTTCGACAAGAGCAGGAGAGAATGATGTAGAAAATGATGCATGACTGCATTTAGGCTTAGGAAGAGAAAAAAAAGCCATAGTGTCATTTAAGTTGAATAAAATTTTGAAATAATTCAAGTGTGTTAAGCAAATCTGTCCAAATGAATTGGGAATATCAGATATTCATTTGGAAATGAATCCGAGATTCAGACAAAGATTTAAATTCATGCAACGTGTTAAAAATCCTATGTGTTGATTTGTAGGTCAAAGCGAAAGAAGTGCAGTGTTTGTTTTTTCCATTAGTTATAATGACCACTGGAAAACAGATCTGTATTAGTAGTTGCTGAGTAAAACGACTTTTCTTTTTCTGAACTGGACAGATGCTGATTTCAAAGCTGGAGAAGAATAAAGCCATGAAGTCAGAAGACAAAGCCGAAATCATGAAAACACTGGAAATTTTGACTAATAGCATTACCAAGTTAAAGGATGAATTAAAAGGTGTATCACCAGGAGGAGGGACTCCTTTAAAAAGCATGAAAACTAAAACTCAGGTACTCAAGTTTTGGTCAGCTTATTAATTGATGAATTCGCATGTTTGTTTCAGAAGAATAAAAGTAAGTAGTCCCATCAGCAGTATTTAAAACACAAACTGGTGTATCCTGGAAGAGGTATTTTCTTCTTCAGACTTAGCACAGTTCTGTAACAGAGAAGTCTTCATTAAGACCACTAACAATAAACCTCAAAAGTTTTCATTACACCAGTGTGAATGGCTGCTCTGTGAGTGCTAACTGCTGGTCATCATTAAATTTCAGAAGTGCTTCTTTTGTCATGTTACTGATGTATTGCAGCACAGTGGGATTTCAGAAACACTGGTTCCAATTTTGAAAATTTGGAAAACCATTATACCGATAGTGGACTTTTTCATCTGGTTGCAGTAGATAATTACTTAATGGGGGTGAATGGACTTGAGGTTGAAGTTGCCAGTTGAATAATCCAGTTGGTTTTTTTTTTTTCTTTTAAAGATTCCAGGAAAAAAACCCCAAAAAATCACCTTTCTTTATCAGTGGTGATGCTTGGTTTCCAGCTGTCACAAGCACAAAACCTTAATCTCATGACATCCAGCCTTTGCAAAGATTTCATGCTGTTGTTTTGAATCAACACATGTAAACTGTTTCACAGTCCTCTGTAGGTTTTTTTTCAGTTAGCCTTCATTTGTGATGTCACTGAAATGTTTGGGTCCTGCTTCTTCCATTAGAAAAGTTTCACTTTGGATCAGAACTTCACATTAAGTTTTCATGGTCACATAAATCTTTCCCTGCACCTCAGTGGTTGCAGTGAACATGTGCCTAATTGGGGTTCAGAGATACCTTTCTGTTTCATATGTATTTTCTGAACTTCAATAATTTTTTTAAGGTACTGTGTCCTGGAAGGTAACTTTGAGTGCATCAGAGACCAGTCTTTTGTTAGCAAAGGTCATGTTACTTGCTTACAGTGTTTTTTTACAGTTCTGAACAGAACTTCCATATTTGTGCTTTTACATTATGACATTGTAATAAACTGCTTTTTCGCAGTACTGATCATAGATTTTGTATGAATTCATACTGTCTTTGTATTAATTTGTACTGCCTTTTTCATATTTTTTTAGTTCATCTCATCCATAACATCTTGAATTTTTATTGTATGTATAGAAAAAATTCCATTAGCTTTGGCTGTGCTTGGTACTCTAAAAGGTTTGACATCACAAAGCTCAGATGGAAGTTTGACCTTGCCAAGAAGACTCCTAACCTCGTGCTTTGTTTGTTTTTGGAGGTGGAAACCCAGTGTAATAAGCAGTATACCTGCAAAGTTACAGCTTTTTATTGAACAATTGTTTCCTTAGTATAGAATGTGAACTGTGGAACTAATAATTTACCATAACAATTTCTTAGATGCAGAAGGAGTTACTAGATACTGAACTGGATTTATACAAGAAGATGCAAGCTGGGGAGGAAGTTACTGAATTGAGACGAAAATATACAGAACTGCAGCTGGAAGTATGTTTGTGTCTTCTTTTGTAGCAATTAACTTTTAATCAAATATCTTCCTTTATGTTTATTAGCTTGCATATTATATCATGAACTATTTTTATCCAGAGTGCACTATTAAGTTGCTTGTAGATGGAGACATTTAGCAATAATGTTTTAAAAAAACACTTTCTCTTCTGCAGTGGAATTGAGAAATAGTATTGTCTCTAATTGCAATTGCTAATCTGTTTAAATTTTGTAGCTATTTAGATGACATGATATTCTATAGATTTGTGGGTATTGATGCTTTCTTGAGAATGTGGAGTGGTTTTAAATTGTTGCCTGAAGGTCGTTTTGTATTTGACCCAGAAAGGTTAAGAAATACTGCCTAATCTTTTGTTCCTAAGTGTTAGCATCCTTTTAATGAGATTAATCAAAAAGCCCAAGGTGTCAAAAGTAATATTATTACAGTGTTAGTTTCAAGAGGAGAACTTAACAGAAGCAAATACAGTGTTTGAAGAAGTATTCAATGTGTAGAAACACAAATTTTTCTTCAAGTATTTAATTTGAAGAAAAATTGAGATGGCTGTACAAAATTCTTCATATGTGTGTCTAATTTTGAGAAATTATGAATATTGTGAGTGTTATTATGTGTTACATTACACTTTCTTGCAGTATCTACTTGAATCACTTGATAATCTTACTTCTTTTTGCTGTTAAGCAGGGCTGCTGTGTTGCTTAAATCGCTGTTGTCTTAATGAAGCTTGGTCGTGTCTTACACATTACTGCATATGAATACAGCACACATACGTGCGGCCAAGTTGCATTAAATCCTTACTTTAAAACTAAGTTGTTATACAGCTTTGGTAATTGTGAAAATAGTTTTGCTAATACGTCAAGCCAATTGAATAGAGATGATACAAAAGCTTATGTTAACAGTGTATTTTCTGATGGTGAGTAATACCATATAAGTGTACTGAAAGCTTGTTTATAAATTCTGCATCTCAGAAAATAAGTGAATTGAATGACATGTAAAATAGGAAAAGTAGGTGCACATTTAAGATAAAATTACATCATAGCTGAGTGCACTAATCCTTCTTCATCTCGAAGTCTGTTTGTATTTTGAGTTAGGTAAAAAAGTGCTCTTTCAGGACAGTAATATTTAAATGACTTTTCTGAAGCCTTTAGCAAATACCAACAGAAGTAGATGGAGAAAAACAGGGCCATCAGTAATGCACACTTATGTTTCAGGGAGCAGCATGAAATATATCCCTTGCACAGATTACAAGAGGGATATGGGGTTTTTTTCCCTTGATGTTTGTTTGATTCTTCAGTATTCTTAAGAATTCTTTTAAAAACTTTCATTTACACATTGTGCTTGTGACTTTGACTCCCACAATATTTAATGTGTTGTTTCTTTGGCTCATAACCTGTTTTTCTGTTCCAGGTGACCCTGACTTTACTGAAAGAAAATCCAAATAGTTTACAGCTTGTTTGTTGAGTCAGCATGCCCTGAATTACTCATTGAAACATTTTAAAATGCTTGAAAAACCCCAAACAAAGAACAAAACTGAAAAAAACGAAACACCTCAGGATTATGTTTATAAAAAACTAAAAAGCAAACTAGATACGATTGTAAAATTATCTGAACAATTTAATGAATAAAGCCATAAGAAAATTATCTCCTCATGGGTGGCATCACTGACATGGATTAAAGTAGTGCCTTTGCTGCTTGAGTTTGTAAACACTGTATGATTTATTAAAAGTGTGGTGATTTCATTTAACATTTGATTCCTATGGCAGATCTATTTGGGTTCAAAAAGATGTATTTTCTTGCTGTAAACATGTAAATTAGATACGTGAAAGTGGTCTTTCAAAGCTTAAAGTAACTTTTTGAAATTATTTTTTAAATTGCTGTCCCTGTCATCAGCCTTTTTTTGATTGTTCTTGAAGAGCATATGCTGGTTCTTTAGAAGGGGTACACAGATACTGTGGAAATGGAAATTTTTCAGTACCTAGAGCCAAATGTTCATTGTATACTTTGTCCTTGGAGGTGCCCCTTAGAAGCCTTGTTTCGCATCGCACAGTTCTGTGGCCAAAAGCTCTTAAGCTGCAATAATTCTGGTCAGAATAAAGGTCTTGCCTAAACTTCAGAGACAAACAGATAAAGTAAAGAGACTAATTAAGTAATTAGACACCATATCAAGAAATTTCGATAATGAAATTTCAGTTATACAGCAGTTGCTTTTCCTATGAGGAGTTAATCTTCACAGATAATGGCTCTTTTGATACCTGGTTCTTGTTTCCCATTTCCGTCCTAATATTGGTCTGGTAATAATTGACCTTTAGATATTTAGCTTTTGAATGCTACTTAAATGTTCACCTTCTGTTATTTTAAGACCTGCAAACTGCTCTTTCTGGGGCTTTCTTGGGGATGTGTTTTTAGGAAACATCAGAATACGTGTTTGTTAATTCTATCTAAACATGTAGACTGTGAATTTTGATCTATCAATATGTTATGTGTAAACATCTTAGGCTGCCAAGCGAGGGATTCTCTCTTCAGTTCGCGGTAGAGGGGTTCACGCGAGAGGCCGGGGTGCATCGCGTAGCCGAGGCAGAGGAATCCGGGGCCGGGGCAGAGGCAGAGGAGTTCCCGTGCACGCCGTGGTGGATCATCGGCCCAGGGCACTGGAGATCTCCGCGTTCACCGAAAGTGACCGAGAAGATCTTCTGCCTCATTTTGCGGTATGTCACAATTGCACTCTTTTTTTTTCCCTTTGGATAAAACCTTCCATTGAATGACTTGTTTTCTCCTGATTCAGTTCATCTGGAAATATTATGTAGGAATGAATCTTTAGCATGATATGCAGAGGATGCATTAGGAAAAGGTAAAACAGGAAAAATACACTATTGCTTCAACTAGTTATAGCTGTAATCACATAGCATTTACAAGGCGCTTTTTTTTTTTCCTTCTTACGAATGGCTTGTGATATTTATTTGCTCAGGAGAAATATAAATTTTTTACAATTTTTTAGATACAGAAAGATAAAATAACTGAAGAGATGGTGAGAACAAAGATTGATTTATGGCCAAACTTTCAGTAACTGAAGTCATTCTGTCTTTGTTGAAGTATTTTAACAAGTGCTTAATGAAAATTTTCTTCAAACATTATCAGTGCTTTTGCTCAACTTTCTGAATTTAAGAGTCAGAGGGAAAAATTGTGCAATTATAAGTACATCTTAAAAAGGCATCCAAACATTTCTGTCTAATCATATACTTAAGCTTAAGAAATCAGATATTTTTCTGCTTTTTTTTTTCTATTTTCAGTCTAAAAAATGATAAATGGTCATACATAATTTTTAGAAAATTTTTCTTTGGAAATATAGTAGTGGAAAATGAACATAAATTTATAAAACCCCTTATCCTCCAATTAAAAAAAAAAAAAAGAGTACAATAAAAGCAAATTTGTTTATTTTGTGGAATAAATGCTAAGAATATCATGGGAATCTCCATCTGTGCAACCCTCCTCTGTATTTGTTTGGGGTTTTTTCCCCAACATTTAATTGCAGTGGTCCTCTCTGAAGGGAGAAGTCCAGGAACCAGTTAGTCCGCTAAACTCTACTCCAGACAGTGTACTTAATATTTCCTGTCAGGTAGTCATGCAAGAAGCTTTAAAAAAAACCAAAACAAACAACCAGAAAAAACCCAAGGACCTGTCTCTTTTTATAGGAAACTTACTATCTTTAACAAGCCAAAATATTGATCAAAAAGAACCTTAGTAACATAAACAAGTACAATTCCATTCAAAGTGTTAACACTGAGATAACACAGAGAAAAAAAATTAATTATTTAATTTTGCAGGTTGCAAGTTTGCTGTTTTAAACTTGCTTCTAATTCCATTGGAAATGCTCTGAGCTGTATTTCTGTTTTTGTGGTGTGATACCACAACCCTTTACACATCAGCAGTGCACTCCACTTGCACAGATGTGGTTTTTTGTTGGTCTTTGCAGCTTACAGTGGTGGCAGCATCAAAGGTAGCAGTACCATGGCAGCCATTACAGGAATAGATAAGTCACGTTATTAAGATGTTGAAATACAGTTACGTTTTCAGACTTTTTCTGCAGCTTCTGTAGAAATATTTCTGTGGAAGAGTTTCATAATAGGCTAATATAATCATTTCAAGATCCCTTCTTTCTAATCAGAAGAGAAATACTGAAGCAGAGCAGCCTATTTCTATTATAGTTTTACCTCCTATATAGGGATTGGGAAATCCAGAGACAAGAGCACTTCAATGGTTTAGAAATGCAAGTATGAGTAACTATTCTTGGCTAGGACTAGTACTCTGGCATGAAGACTGTGAAGTATACACTGTTCTAGTTTTCTACCTTTTTTTTTATGACATTTTATTTAGAACTGCATTTTTAGGGGTGGGAAAACTATTTTACTAAACTTTTTTGTTTGTTTGTTTATTTATCAAAAGCAATATGGTGAAATTGAAGATTGCCAGATAGATGACTCTTCTCTCCATGCGGTGATTACTTTTAAAACAAGAGCAGAAGCCGAAGCTGTGAGTATAGTCTTTCTTGAAAATACACTGCAGCATTCAAATACTTTCTGTTTATGTTACACTTCTGTATTTGATTAAATGTAATACTGTTAACTATTTTAAAACTATTGACACGAAAGTGTAAATTAAACAAAAATGTCAGAACTGTATGGTACTGAAATACGTAGGAAATTAAATTTATAACAAAGCAAGGTGCAGGATGTAAGAGTGAAATTAAGAGAAACACTTAGGAATTGATATTTAGATGTCTTGGTTTATCTTCATTTAATTGCCAGGTTTTTCCACCTGAAGACTTGGTACCCTCATAGTCTACCTGGAATTTCACTGACATCCTGCTGAGTCAACCTGTATATTTACTTGGGGATCAGTTTGATTTACATTTGTCTGAAAACCCGTGGTAGTGTAAATGGGATTTGATCTGATCTTTTTTCCCCCTTTTTAGCATATTTTTAGAAATTTATGGAATTACAGAAGCATAGAGTTGCAGAAGTAACTTCTGGAAACTAAACAAACTAGGATGCAGAGTTGACTTACGTTAAAATTCAGTATCATTACATGTGGATCATTAGAATGTAATACATTGGGCTCAGCAGGACTCCTGCCTTATTTGGTCCATGATATAGGCATATAATGTAGGTATATTATGTGGAACAAATTAATGAATATAGTTGTTCTACAAATGATTTTTTTTTCCTTTAAAATCCTTGTGTCACTGTTGGGATGGAGTATTCCTGAAAATATTAGGGACTACAGAAAGAGTGGATTCATATTTGCAGTATGGTTGTATGGAAAGATTTCAGTTTATGTTTATATTTTGCACAGATTTTATCTTGTGGAGTTTGCCTGAACACAGTTTTCATACCTGGCCAGACTATGCTCTTATTCATCTTGAGACACCAGTTAGGTGATTGACAGAAAAAAATGTTATTTACAGTGTACATTAACCACTGGGGACAATAGTTTTGAACACTTAGAATATCGTTTTTGGTTAGATATTTTGATATCCATGTCCCAGAGATGTTTTACAAAAACACGGAATTCTGTTTTGTTTGTGAAAGTCATAGCTATAGGAATGATGAGCACTAACTGTATGGAGATAGTATTTATTCTGTAAAAAACGAGGTACAGTTAATGATACATGATGTATAATGGCTGATAGGAGAAAAACAGTATTGTACCAGCTGTATCAAAGGAACACATTTCAGCAGTGAACAAAAGTTCTGTTCAAAGATAAAAGTTGCTGTAATTAGTATATTCATAAATGAATTTAATTAAAGTTGGGATTTTAGTTCTGGTACTTCCTGGTATTGGGTACTTCCTTTCAATATTCTTTGACATTGTAGTTTACATAAGAAATACTCTTTAAATGTGGAGAGAAAGTTCTGCTTCCCTGAAAAGAAAAATATGTCACCTAGAACAGTAATCTGTTTTTGTGGACTATCCAGATAAAGTCTTTACTTCTCCAAGATGGAGTATGATTCAGTGCAAGGATCAGGATTCATGATCAGAGTTTGAGATGTCCATATTTTAGTGAGCATTAAAACATTTAATTGTCAACTTTGTGTTTGATTCGACTTTGTGTCTAATTTCACCTTCATTTTTAAATGAAGATTTTATGAAAACTGGGTTAAATCAAGTCTAGGAAAATTTGCATTTAAGATATTTTTACATATTAAATGTATTTCCATTGGAATGTCTGTATTTACAACTAAAGCATTAAGGTTGGTAATTTGAGAAGTTGTAGAAGGTAATCATTAAAAACCTCTGCTGAGGCAAATTGTGAAGTAAATGCAGCTAATATTTTACCTTCTTAAATGAAAATAGGCCTAGGCTCTATGATCATATATGTTCTAGCCTAGAAGGAAGAGGAAGATTCCCTGTTGTAAAACGATGCATTTTTATGTAGTAGTAATTTCTTCCAAAGATTACAAGTTATTTCTGGACCTAAATGTCACTTATAAGTACTTCTAAAAATTCTGGTTGTGTGACATTGTGATGAGACCATGGACAAAAAGCTCCTGAGCTGCATTTTAATAAGCCTAGAATCTTTTAAATTTATCATAAATTTATATGTACAGATTTAAAATTTATACCTGGGGACTTTAATATCACACAATTCATGTTCAGATGTCATCGAACATGTAATTGTTTCTACATTTCACATTATGCTGTACTTTCAGATTGTACTATAAATCTTTTGTGACCATGACGGTTACTTCGGAATGTTGCTAACGCTGATTTATGCTCATTCATGTTACTGTAATTTGAACATACTATTTCTAAAGCAGCCACTTAATGCAGCTGGTACTTAGAAAGACATGAATATCCCATAAGTTAAAAATTTTTACATTTCAATTACAACAGCTTTACAGGAAGTGGAACGTTTTCCAGTAGATTAAATTGTAATCACAAAGAGGCTTTTTTTCAGTTGTTTGGTTGTTGGGTTTTTAAAAGTATGTTAAATCATTTGTAGCGATGTCTTACTTCTTCTGGTAAGTTATGCATTAACAGTTTTGTGTCTGTCTTTGAAAGTTGAGGAACCCAGCAAAATAATACTTAAAAGTCAGGAAGGTGTTGGTTCAGTATGTTACCACATTACCAAATGATTTATGGTTTTCCAAGCTTATTTTCTTCTGAATGTATTTTCATCTTTTACATCAAAGGATATGAGAATTGCATGTGCAGTGAATGAAGTTGTTTCATTTAACCTAGTAACAGTACTTCAGTATGAATGTATTGCAACTTAGGCTTTCTTTTGTAAAGTCATGTGTAACTAAGATAGTTAAACTTGTTTTAGGCTGCAATTCATGGATCTCGTTTCAAAGGACAAGAGCTAAAGTTGGCATGGAACAAGCCTGTTGCTAGTATGTCAGCTGTTGAAACAGAAGAAGCTGAACCTGATGAAGAAGAAGTAAGCTTGCTTTTTCTTTTTTTTTATTTTAATTTTTCTTTTTTAAGATGCAATAATACAGCTTTTGCAAAAACAAAATTTATCTGTGGATTCATACTTGTATTTTTTAATCTAACTCACATTTTGATATCAGAAAGTAGATTTCTGTATATTTTTTGGGGTTTAGGGTATTGGAAGTCTAGATACTTTGGTTTTGCTTGCAGAAATACTTCATTTCCTACATAACAAAGAACTGTAGAGGATATATGTAGAAAATGGAAGGCACAGA
>VYZP01032453.1:1898-14416 GCA_013400635.1 Hypocryptadius cinnamomeus
TGAAAGCTGCTCTCATTCACAGATTAATTAATTGGAAATGCTACTTTTGGCCCTGTGAACTATACTGGAATAGAGTAAAAATTCTAAAAAAGTCTTTCAGAAACACTAGTCACTGAGCAACCAGAGGATCTTGACAGGAAAAGGAGCAAAACCTGTCAGAAGTATGGACTTAAAGACTTTTGGGATACTCTTACTCCTAGGAAAGTCCATGATGAAGTACCTGGTAACATAAAAGAAGAAAAGTTTAGAAAAAAAGGTATGTTTCTAACATGGAACATCTCCTATTGTTCTTTCAGAGCAAATGCTTAATTCATTATCAAATCTTTTCCAAGAAACTCCTTGTGGTGACACATCTGCACGCAGTCTATTTGGTCCAGATAGGAACTGAGCTGAGGGAATATGACTTTTTCAAGCAAAAATGAACATATCTCCCTGTTTTGAAGGTTTGTTAACCAAAAAAACCTAAGTGCTGCTGATTGCAACATTAACACTTAAATTGGTACAGAGGGCAGTAAGGTACAGCATTTTTTCCTATCAAATGTAACTTGATTAGTATAGTTCTTTTTATGTTTTTATGTTTATTTGACATATCTTTATTTTTAAAGGAAGTTACATCGTTTCTGCCTTTTTATAATTTGTTATGTGTGTCTCTTAACTGCCACCATGCCTTCAAACTTCAGCCCCATGGGCCTCGAATGATGAAGTTTTCTTCAGCTGAAAGTAATTTTAATTTGAAATGCACACAGAAAACCAGTACCTTATTTTTTTAACTCGGCAGTGCAAGTTTGATGGCATCAGATGCCCCTAAGACCCAGTGCTTCTATGACTTAATTACACAAATTAAGTCTACAAATTAAGCCTGACAACATCTGAAATTACTGTGATTTGTTCTATCTTCCCGACTCCATTTCCATGCTTGAGAAATCAAGTGGAACAATAAGCAGGAGAAGCATTACTGTGCTGTTCATTTCCTGCAGCATGGGGACCAAACGGACTTGAAGCCATGGCATGAAATGCCTCCTCCCAGCACAGGGATGGGGCACACCAAGGTTGTGGGTTTAAGAAGCACTGCATGTAAGAAGGAGGCATGAAATCAGCTGCAATAAATAACATAATTTCTAAACCAGGAGGCTTTAATTGCTTCATACTCTTATGCAACTGGGGCCTCTGAGAGTGTGGGTGTGTGTTTAAATGCACATCAGTGTGTTTCTGTCACGCCATTTCCAGATGGCAAATATGGAACTGGAGAGTATCTCCAAATAGAGCTTTGCTACAGCCACTCACTCTGCTTCAGATTGGGAGTGGAGAAAAAAGTCTAACAACATTTGTGACTGATTCAATTATCCAGGCTTATTGACGTATTTTATTGCTGATTCATGATTTTCCCCCTTGTTCACTATCTTACATAAATTGTCCCCCTCATTTAACAAATAATTTTTTCTCTTTATATGAAGTGTTATTTCACTTAAGAGTAGAAGAATTTCTTATCATACTTTTTACAGACATTTTATGCATCTTAAAATGACAATAAATTTATTGATAACTTGCTGGGCAGACATTTCTTTCTCTATGACAGTAAAAATTAGCTTAGATTATTATTTGGACCAGATTCCTAACACCTATGGGGCTGTGCTTTGACCTGAAAATTTCTACCTTGGTAGAACACAAACAAGGCTCACAGTAGGTGAGCAGTTTATGCATTTTAGGCCTTCATAATTGCCTTTCAATAATGTGAAAAAGTTTTGTCAGGTAGCAGAAAAAACAAGAGAGCTAATGTAAAAAATAAAACTATTTTTACATCATTAATAGCTGCAGCAAATTCTCTATTTGAATCCAAGCCTAACCCTCTAGATAGATGCTGTTTTCCTAGGATTGCAGATGGAAGCATCAGTTCAGGCTCTAGGTTCTCTTGCAAGTTTCTCTTTTGGAAACTGAAGTAATTCCTCTAGGATGAATTTGAGAGTATTCTTGTTCCTTCAAAGTTAACCCTTACACTAACCAAAAACAGTATGAGAAGACCTCTGGAGTTAGAGGGCAGGCTGTATGGAAATTCAAGCATAGAAAACTTAAGCTTGTTTCATATGTAAGTGCTCCTTGGTCCTTAAGGATTCAGTACAGTGAAATCACATCTTGCAAATTGTGCAGGACATGTGCAATGATAGCAAACAGATTCTCCTTGTGACAAAGCATGCTGTGTCAGGATATGTAGCCTTCTGTTGTGTAAATACATGGAAGATGCAGCATGAGCTGGTTTGTATCCACCCATATACTCAGTGGGCTGCAGGTTTAGTATCAGTACAAACAAATACATTTACTGTCTTGAGGATGAGACAAAATAACTCACTAATTTTGACAACAATTCAGTTTCACAGCCACAAGAGTGTGGCTCTGTCAGGCACCATCTACATGTGTGGGTTGGAAGCAAAGGCCGAATGAGCTCCATTTCCTGACACTTGTGTCTGTTTGTGCATTCAGTTACATCTAAAGCAGCTGCTTTCCCTGCCAGTACTGAGCTCATGTACCCACTCCGTGCCCTGCCGTCTGGAGGAATGTAAGGAGAAGGTTGCCAGCTGCCTCTCCCTCCCACCAAAGCAGCTTTAACCACACAGCCTTTTCCTTCAGTGTCAGCACGGGCAAGCACAGCAGAACCAGCGGTGCACTGCAAGAGGAAATTGCTTTCACGGATGCATGGGGAGAGGGCATTTGAATGAGTTGTTTCAGGGAGAGGCTTGAACCTGGAGTGAAGTTGGGGTCACTGCTGGGAGAACTACAGGATTTCCCTTCTGTGTTTAGCCCTACAAATTTTCTGTGTCCAGCTTAGATTAGGTAACTGCTTATTTTGCTTGAGCCTTTGCCATCACCAATCACAGCTTTCAGAGCTCTCTTTTAACCTGTTCTGTCTGGGAAACACAAGCCAGTAAGGAATAACAGTTATGTTCCCATACATCACACCAGCAGCTGGGAATCATGTGCTGATGCAGTGGGAGGTACTGACTTCCTGCCTCACACCCTTTTTTAGCACATGCAGTCACAAAGGAGCAGGATGCTGAATGTACTCCAGTTTGTAATTCCCAGTACAAACACTCATGCAGAGCTGTCAGGTGTGTATTTCAGTTAGAATTACACACACCATGTATTCTGATGATGAATTTGCTAAAAGACTAGAGAAAGCTAATAAATTATTTACGACTTGACAGATTCCTGCTTAGAACCCTTGTGCCTACTGCTGTATTGCTGCTAGATTTTAGCACCTTTGAGAAGGGACTTCATATTAAGAAATTTGTCATCTAAAAAATAAAGCCTGTCTGCAAATTTGGTAGAGAGGGACTTCAAATATCCAAATAATCTAAGCAGGCTTCTTTTATCTTTCTAGGGAGGATTTACAATTTCACTGTAGAAAATCCAGGGAAATGTATTGTTTCTCTTAATAAAAATTATCTTCATGATTTAGCTTCTTTGTTATTCTTATCTCTGCTGAAAATGTGGTCACGTAAATGTTGTGTAATAAAAATTTATAATATAGGTTCTTGCACAGATCTGCATAGATTTCTAGACAGGCGAAAAAGCCCCCCTTGAAAGGAGAATATGTCCAGTCCTTACTCCTTGCCAAGGCAATGAAAGAAGATTTTAATTGTGAGTTTTCATACATTCCTACTTTGTAAGTTTGCTAACAAAGAAACTGGGGGAACAGAATTCCCACCAGAACTGCAAACATTTTAAATATGCAAACATTTTAATCTGGCAGTAACGTGGTTTTAATATTAGGCATTTATGGAGGTAGGGCAGGACCTCAGATATGTTACACCTCATGTTTTCTTACCCAAAAACACGCAATAACTTCTACAGGAGCAACTTCGCAGTACACCAGGATAATTCTGTTCAAACCACTCCTTAAGGAGGTGTCATGGTTTAACAGTTTGGTTTTTAGTTGGGGATGGAAACCACGAGCTATGAAAGCGATCCCCTGTAAGGACCTTGGCAGCTTCCTTCAGACCTGACAGAACCAATCAGCTGGCTAGTTTTGAATACTGACACTCTGTTAAACCACTTAAGAAAGATGAGCACACCTCTGTGAAATCACATTTAGAAACGAACAAACCCCGGGAAAAGCTCTCTTGTTTCTGGCCTTTGAACAGGTAACTGGACGCTGGCAAGACCAGGACACCAGAGCAGGTCCCACCCTGCCACGCAGCCTGGCTGGGCTCACTCCGCTGCACGGCCAGGCCAGCTCAGCCCGTGGCATGGCTCGGCTGAGATTCTGCTGCAGCCGAGTTCCAACCACAGCCAGCGGGCCAGGACGGCTCCACTCAGCTTTGGGTGGAACCGAGCGGCCGCGAGCCGCTGAGCCATCCTGCTGGTGCCATGGAAAATCATGCGGCTAAGAACAGAGGTGGCCCTGCAGCTGCACGCAGAAAGCAGCCCCAGGACTGGAACTGAACGTGGCAGGGGCCAGAAAACAGCCATGCAACCAGAGCGGCTGGCCGCTGCCCAGCAAAGATCACATAACCATCCACAGGCCCGGGTGAGATATTAATTCTTTCAGTGCACAGATGAAACTTGCAGACACCAATCTTCTCTCAACTGAGAAAAAAGCAAAGAGAGAAGATACATAAAGAAAATAACATGGAGACATCAAGGTCAGTGAAGAACGAGTCAAATCCCAAAATGGGAGGAGAATGTGGAGATGCCTTACTCTTGGGCTGAAATTCTCTTGTAAGGCTATGGGGAAGACATAATTGATGCATCAGACTTTTTTCTCCCTGTAACCCATGGAATGCATTGTGGGGATGTAGTGTTCTAACTAAACCTGTGAGCAGAGGAATCGGCAAGCAGATTTTGAAGTAGCTGTGATCCATTGAGAAGCTTGAACAGACAGAAATGAGAGAGATGAAAAACCTTGCCCCAGGAATGGAAGAAGTAAACCTCTGTTCCCAGAGATAAAAGAAGAGAACTTCTGTTTCTATACTAGAACAGCTCATCCTTAAAATTGTACCCCAATAAGCTGAAATGACCCATGGTGGTAGTTGTGGGAAAACTACCAAAACTGTGGGAGGGATCTCCCAATTGCAGATTTCTGGGCTGCTGCTATTCATGAAAATTAAAATCACAAGAGATCTGTTTCTTGTGGAAAAGTCTCCATGGCATGGTAAGAGAGACTCTTCTCCCTAAATGGGCTGAAGAAAGATTATTTTAAGAGTGGCAGACTGACTGAAAATACCAAATTTGTCTCTTTATGTTATCAGTGGGGGAAAAAAAAAAAAAAAAGTTGGGAGGAGGAGAAGTATTCTGAAAGCTTATTCTGATTTCTTACTATTTTTCTTTTAATTCTGTTAATTAAATTTTCTTATACCCTTTAAAATCTTAAGCCTGCTTTGCTCCCCTCCTAATCCTTATGTCACAGCAGAAAATGAGTAAATAATTCTAGTGGGTGCACTGGTGTTTGGCTAGTACTAAACCCACTACAGGAGGCATGAAATCAGTTACTCTAGAACACGGAAATTGTGTTTTGCACAACTGCTCAAGCCCAAAGACAGCCAAGTGAAAAGACAACAGTACTGTACCTTTCTCCTCTGTGACAAACATCTGGTTTGCAAGGCCACACCGTGAGCAATCCGTTAGGACGACAGCTTCTGTCTGGCTAGGTTAAGTTGAGTGAGCTGACCCCATGCTTTAATTTCATGCATGTGACTTTTCTGCCACAAAATTTCATGCGACTCTTTTGCCTCTTGGTACAGGCAACCTAAATGGCTTCTAACCCGTCTGTACCGAGAGAGAAATGATACAGCTGTATTTTTGGATGCCAAGGCAAAATTCATCATCCCTGCTGAGCCTGGACTAATTATTTTGGGCACAGTGCTGCAAGATCTGGCTTCCCTGCTCCCAGACTAAAACTAGTATCTTCATGTTATCCTGCATAACATGAAATCCCTGGAAAGGGATTAGCTTGATGATTGTCTTACACTCCATCACAAGGTGACCAATCATTGTCTTGGATACCTCACATCCTCCAGGTATGCTGTAGAGTCTGGTCTAATTCTAGGTGCCATTCCACCTACTCTATCACACCACTGCAGGCCTGACACAAAGTGCTGCTGTTCAGATTTGGTCTCATGAAACAGAGTGAAAAGAGCAGGGAACATGACTCTAAATTTAGTCCATTTAGAATGCCACACCACTCAGTATTCCCATCTATTTTCAAAGCTGCAATAAAGCAGCATGGCAATACTAGTAAATGTCATTAATTCTTTGAATTGAAATAATTACTTCCAGCCAACAGTAATACATTAGAGCAATTCTCATCTACTACATTAGACTAATTCTTGGCAGTGTGAACATAATGAATCCGAGCAGTTTACAATGCAACCATCCAACTAAGACTTGGAATACAAATTCTCAGCCAGTAATCACTTCCTTTTTTGCCTCTTTTCTTTTTAGTCAAGGCAGTGTGATTTTTTTTTTTCAGAGAGTCATAAAGTTTCCATTTCAAGTTTTTATTGGTTTTCAGAAATGTTGCTGATTGGTTAATGTGATTTTGTTTTAAATAATACTTCTCTTTAACAAAATCCTTCTCTTTTCAACAGACGTCATTTTCAAGCTTTAAGATATTTACCTGATTTACCTGAAATTACTTTTTTTTTCAGTTAATAGCTTTTTGATTTCATTACCCAAATATATTGATACATTGTCATACATCTTAACTGGGCTATGAATATTAAAGTACTGACCTTGTCCCATTTTCTTTAGAAACCTTTCTAGGAAAAGAGTAGCTCAAGCATATCAAGTGTGTATTCTCTTTTTTCCCTTAGTGTTTCATAGCTGTGTTGATAAAAACACCATCATCAAAGAGCATCAGCATTTGAAACGCTCTGAAATGAAACAGAACCCAGTATTTTGTCACTGTAGTTCTTAAACTTGATACTGATTTCTCTGTTGTTGGTATAAACCCCTGGTAGAAGTGCAGCTATTGTTGACTTATGTTGGAGAATTAAGTCCTGCTGAGGCTGTTACTACTAGAATGGGCTTCGGAATGGGACTGGGAACTTGAATACAGCTCCTTCTATTTGTGAACTGGTCTTCACTACTCCTACTCTCTGTCTGGACTAAGTCCAAACACTACATTACTGACAGCTAAACCTGAAGAGATTTACAGACTTCAAACTGGTTGAGAAACAGTGTGCTTTGATTCTTCAACTATTTGCGCTATATTTTGAATTATTTTTGAACAATCATACTGAAAAGAGAGAGAGCAACTCCTACTTGCTGCAAAGAGATGTTGGTTAGACAGTGAGCAAATACTCTCTGACATCTTTTAAGAAATTACTTCAAATGCTCTCTGACACCTTTAATAAACTATTTCAATACCTTTGAAAGGTACCTTTTAATAATCACATCTTTGGTTATCAATGGTATTGAAAGATGCTGATGGTTCTAATGTAGAAAAGCTTGCTAGAAGACTTGATCTATGTCACAGGTTATGAGAAGAACTGTACAGATATTGAATAATACCACTAGTGCTTTTTACCCAATGGCAGATATAGAGACAGCTAGAAAATCTCTCAGATTTGAACAGAGAGGAAACGTTGAATTCAATGGCTGCACTCTGGAATGATTACTGATAGACACTATCCTGCACAGAAAAGGGGAACTGCCAGTCATAGGATTTTATTTATTTATTTAATTTTCCTTTACGAGCTACTTGTGTTTATTTGTATGATACTTCGCCTTGCTGGCAATAACTAAAGGAACACCCCTGAAAAACTGAAGTGTTAAATGTCCCTTCTGTTTCTTTTTAACAACTAACCTTCCAATACCACTGTAATGGAGAAGCAGAGTTTTATGCAAGCTGAGCAAAAGGAGTGGATGAAGCTATGGTTTGACCAAGAACAACATAATGGGGAAAGGAACAAAAAAAAATTACAGCAATGTAGAGATAGGGAAACCCAGCGTTTTTGAAAGGTCTAAATTTACAAAAATGATAAGCAATTCTGAATCTCTTTCATGCCCTTCCCTCTAGTCTTCATCATTATACTATCTACTGTATTTTCAGATATTCTGAACCAAATAGTAGTCTACATTGGGAGAACTTCCCAAAGGAACTAAAAGTAAATGCAAAAGAACACTGTGACCAAGTGCTCTACCAACAGATATGCCCTCATCTGTTCAGGTTGGCCAGCATTCCCTTGGTTTATCTCAGGAAGGATTTTTACTTGATATTGCTTTCAGTTGTTTTCATTCCAGATTAGATGAATTATGGAAAAGAAAGTAAAAAACCAGTTGTCTCTCTGCAGCCCAGAACAGAAACAAATTGTATCACTGCTTTGACAAACATGTTAGACTCAGTGAAAACAAAATTGCTTTTTATCTTGCTGTTCTATAATCAGTTTACAGATTACAGAAATTTATAGAAAAGATAAAATGGTCAAAGACTTGGAGACTTCATAAAATCATGTTCTTTTTTTTTTTTTTTGCTTTTTGCTAATGTGTGCAAGTCCAGCAGATATTGGTAGCTTAAGTCTCAGGCTTATGATCAACAAGTTAGAAGAGAATCTTAAAGAAAAATGCATATTTCTAGGTATCTTATTTAATAAAATAATCCTCTTAACCACTTTTTTCCCCAACTGTGTGAACAAAAATTAATTCTCAAGTGATTAGGAACTTGAATTATGAGCATTCAAAGGAACTCCTCCATGATCTGAAAATGCTGGAAGCAAACCATAGTCACCTAATAAAACACGAAAATACACATGCAGAAATACATCATACAGAGAAATAAATCCTTCTTTGTGACTCTAGTTCTTATGCTGTGAAATTAATTTAGGTAATTCTTCTTTTAAAATGAAATCAGAAGTACCATAAAATACCACCCAATCTTTTAGTAATAAATCTGATGGATGTTGCTATAACTGGTCATGTTGAAAAGCTCAGGCCTTCAGCAAAAGAAAATTATATTGCTACATAAAATACAACTGCAACTCTCCAGCTGACTCAGGAACTGAATCAGGCTGTGTAGAATCACAGCCTAAGAACAGCTTAGCTTTCCTTTCTAGTCCTGGTTCAGGGGAGAACACCACCCCCTTTTACATGATCCTTAATGACTTCATATATGATGTCCTTGATCATTGTCCTGTGCAGTTTTTTGTTATCAGACAACCTTCTTTGCCTGATTCATACTTTTGACTAAGTAAATGTTTAAATAACTGTGGCCAGGCATCCACATCTCTTTTGGAAGTTACTTTTTTTTTCTAGCATGTTATTTTTGAAGGTTTTTTTTGCTTGGAGAGTGCAATATACACGTAGTTCTTCTGCTGCTGGTCAACTATTGTATTCCAACAGATGCAAATACCTCAAGTGGAAAGCAAGGGATAGACTAATGGGTTTTGAAGTACTTTTTGCAACAGATTTTTGTACATTGAAAATTTGTTAGCAGAAAATCTCAAGTGAAGAAGACTCCGAAGGATCCTACAAGAAAACCAGTAATACCCATTTGAAAACATGGGAAACATAAAGAAACAATGGCTGACACAGGTACAGGAAGAATGGTTTATAAAATCTTCAGGATAAAATTTGGATTTCTGCACTGCACTGTGTTTTTTCATTCACCATTTAGTTCACCAAGGGAATCCATTGATATTGTTCATGGAACACCCTAAAGGGAGAGAGAAACTGAGTCATAGTATATTGATTCTATAAAAACTGAATCACAATATTTTGATTATATTTTTTAAAATTTGTATCTTTGTGTAGAAGTAGCAAGAAAGCTAAGAGTAAATTTCACAACACTATTTAATATCATGCTCAGTTGTTGGTCCTGTTTAGTTTACAAAACATTTTCTGGAGCAAGGAGACTACAGAGTAGAGTTGGGAATTTGTTTCACTTCCAAAAATGATTGAATCTTTTCACAATCATGGTAGAGCACTACAGGATTGCTTCTCGTCTTTGGGAAGATTTCTATGATTTTTCTTTTTCTCTGTTTGTTTAGCAATGAAGAGTAAAGTGATGCTTTAGATTATTTCATTCCATTTTCCAGTGTTAATACTAAGTCCCTAGCCTTTTGTGGACCTTTATGTTAATGATAATCTCTAAATACATACAGGAATTTAGGAAGCATTTTTCAAGACAGTGCTTACCCCACCATACCTCTGCCAAAATCCTGCTACTTAAATCCCTAGTTATGCAGCTATCTGAGCAAACACCTCTAGCACTAGTTATTGAAACACCAGTTCTGGCTTTTTATTATTTGAGCTACAGCAAGGGATGAGGACAAGAGATAGGAGCCATGGGATATCAGAATGCAGAGAGCTCTCTTTCAAAAGGAAATTTTCTTAGCCATCTTTTCCCATCCAGCTAAATACAGACAATAAAACATGGTATAAAATAAAATTAAATTAAAAAAATTAAAGTTAAATTACATTTTGTATTTCTCTTTAGATTATATTATGCTTACAGGTATCTAGATAGTAGAGATTTGATCTGTTAACAGACAGACAAAAAAGCAATTGTTTTGTATTTAATTTTTAATGTCTAATCTCTTCTGAGAGATTTCATTGCTCAGACACCATCTTTAATGAAAAATGTAGTTATTTTTAAAAATTTGATTGTACTATGACAGATTATATATAATACACCATCTAGTATTTATATTTCAGTCTGGCATGCTCTAGGAACATTATTATCATACTATTTACATTTTTTTTCCTGCTGATCTTTTCTGAAATACATTTCACTGATCCTCTGATACACTTTTATCACTTGACTCTGAACTCAAATTGTCAGTAAGACTGTCCGGGTGTATCACGACTACAAAGAAACTGAGAAATTGCCCATGTCTGCTATCCAGGTATTATATCACTCCCTGCTAAGGTGAGAAACATATTCTACCTTGATGCTTAGAATCCACTTCAGGGAAACATACTGCCCACCCTCACCAAACTCAGAAACATGGTGGAGAGAAGACGACTGGTTTGTTTTGGTTTCTTTTAAGTGCTGTCCTTCACCTGGGTCTAAGGTATGCCTCACTGTCTGCACTGAAGGCTCACACATTATTTGCTTTTCTTGCTTCCAGTGCCATTTCAAAACACCAGTGTTCTCCCTGGAACCAGACAAAAACCATTGAATGCCATCTAAATGACTCTCAAAGTGCAGGCTAATTTCAGCAGGTCCATAAGTAAACTCTAGCTGGGTATCTTCCTAAAGCTACCAGAAGTCCCCCTTCACATCTGCCATGCAGGTGTTCTGTTGCTCACCTCTATGACAATGAATCAGACACCTTGTGAGCTTTCAGCTTTGCTGCCCCTTTGTGCATATCTCATGTGTCAGAAGATACTGAATATGGGGGAAAAAAAAGATTTGCTAATAGCATACTGCTGCATATTCAATGGAAAACCCAACACTGAGAAAATGAGCTGGATTGCTGACACTAAAAAATGTGTTTACTTATTGTAACATATTTTCAGTCAGCCTTGCATCAAAATTCATTCTTGGCACTGATGTAGAAAGCAATATAGAAGTCGCCTATCTACTAGAATTCATACTGTGGAAAATACACTCTCTCCGGGAATTTAGTTGTTTCAGGTCTGCAATAATGCCCAGGCTGAGTGGTCAAAACTTTTTATCTACATCCTTATCTCAAAGATGTTGGTTCCAAACTTACTTCAGTCAGAGTACCTAAGAACTTTTCGAGAAATAATTTATGCCAGCAAAGTATCTTCAACCTGTTTACTCCGAGTTCTTTTCACAAACAAATTTAATATATATAATTTTCCAGGATGACAACCAGAAAGTTGAGTGAATGCAGGAAGTCATGTATTAAAATAAACAGGTTGCAGGTACATTTAGGTAAGATTGCTTAGATGTAAGATCAGGTATGAAAACAGAATTAATAAAATATTATTTATAGTATAAAAAAACAGTAGGGCTGTGCTGTAAGGAACAAAATTACAGGGAAATGAGGAGGTTTGAGAATGATACACTGAATTGCAATAACTTTCCATCCGACATCTGAAAGACACTTTGTTCTGGAATACATACATATGCAGAAGTTGGCTTTTGAAAATACACTTTGTCTGCTTGTCCTCCTTCTTTCATCTGAATATGACTCATTCAATACAGACTAGTTACTGCCAACTTATAATAGTGTTAGTGAGCAAGGGTTCTGATCCAATGTCAATGTGCAGTGAAAAGTACGACTCCAAAATGGACTACTCCTATGATGTGCAATGGCTTTACACATCAGTTGTTAAGTTATCTCAGCAACTTCTGAAAATACCCCTAGGAAGCTAGAACATAGCCAAGCATGCCCTTCCAGACTGCCTAAGGCAGATCCTTACATAGGCTGGTACCTGCAATGGCTTATGATGTGCTGTTTTATTAACTTGAAAGTAAGTAAAATGACCACTGATTTTAAAGATACCATATCAGAGAAAAAACTTGAGGGGAAAAAATCACTAATGAATGTAAAACAAAGGAGATAAAATGACTGCTTTCCTTTCGTGAAAGGAGCAGATGCTTATATGTGATA
>VYZP01032454.1:0-12955 GCA_013400635.1 Hypocryptadius cinnamomeus
AAAAAAAAGGTTCTCCAAGTTCAAGGATTCCACTGGCATCAAAGCAAAACAAACCTAGCCCTAACTAGCTGAAGGAAATTTTACAAAAGAATCTCAATACGACTGTGTGTTCTGCTTTATCAACACCAGCAAGTCAGGAACCCATAAGCACTGGGCTGGCAAATATCACCTCTGTAAAAATCATGCCAGCAAAATATGCTGAAAGCACATGCAACCACTGACAGCAATAAAAACCTCTGTGGTACCTGGCAGCAAGTTCAAGGAAATATCTTTTAGTGTTGTTCACACTACTGGGACCAAAATATTCAGAACAGAATCATTGCAAATGCAAATCAGTTTCTGTCCTCCATGCTTTTCCTCCACTCAAAATGTACTCTCACTTCACAGGTTTCTCATCCTATGAATATGTTTCAAGAAGCTGATAAAGAACTTTCTAATTGTTTACCTGAAACCACTCCAAGCAGGCAAGCATAATTAATCTTAATGCAAGTCAGCAATTCAGAAAGGAAATTATCCTGTTACACCTATTGCTGACTATGTGTTCCTATGTGTTCTCTGCTTCCATGTACTGAATGGCAAAATGGCCAATTAAAAGGAAAAAAGAAAAAAAAAATCACAATCCATACCAAAGGCATTCCAAGGACATTGGGTGATTGGAGAACAACATTGGAGCCAAAAATAAATAGGAGCAAAACACACTTTTCTGAAGATCTTTATGGTTTGCAGCAAAATTTTTGGCTGCTTAGCACCTGTTGTCACTTTACCTTGGTCAGGCACACAAGGCAGAGAAACCAGGACAATTCTAAAGTCCACTCACAGAGAGGAACAGAGCCCTCACTTCCAAAACAAATCCACATCATGCTGTGGTTGGGGGCATGCACTTCCTGCAAAGTCCAGCACTGGAAATCATTGAGTTCCTCAAAAGGGGAGATAAACTTTTGACCTCCATAGGTTTTCTTACAGGACTATGGAATTCATAACACTGAACTAAAACACATTTATGGCACAAGTGAAATGTAAAAATGCACAAACGTGCCAAGAGGAAGTAGGACTGTTCTGTTTACTAAGAGCCATGGGCCCAGTGCAGCAACTTACTGATGTTCCACCTTCAACTTGTAATTATGAAAGGCACACCTCCCTACTCAGGCTTCCTTCTTGCCTTGCATGTTTAAGGTACACATGCTTACAGAAGCACTACTCAGGATCATGCCAGTAGAGTGATGAAGCAGGAAGCCAAGTTATCTCTCCCTCTCAGGTTTGCCGTGTTAGGGCGGGAGCCTGCCACAGCAAAATTAGTTAAGACAATTCAACAACAACCCATGCTACTTGGACTTGGCTGCACAACAACAACTTTTTAACCACAACTCTCTGACTAGTGTGTAAAAAACCTAAACATCTGAAAATAATTTAGTTATTACAATTATATTAACTGTTAATTGTTAATAAAACTAACTCAAAAGTATAATATACTCTTCTCTCCTGCTCAGGGGTATCTGAGGTTTTACAAAAGATTTTGTGAATGCAAGTGAGATTGATTCTTCAGCAGTTTAACTCTTCAACTGTTAGCCAACAGCTAAATTTAAGTTACAATCCAAAGGTTTACTGGAATATAAAGACCGTCAATACTTTAAAATTTTTATTTGTTTCACATGCTCTAGGCAATCCTTCCAATTGTGAGCTTGTTCAAGGGCATCATTTGATCAGTTCCACAGGCAAACTCCACTTGCATTGCTAGAATAGTCTTTCTACATAAAAACTTTCACAGAAAGAAACCCCACACTCCACCAATATACAATCCAGGCAACTTGCAAAAATGAGCTAGAATCAGAAGGATAATGGGCACAATTGTCTTTCAGTAATAGTTACTGACACAAAGAATCTAGTGCGTTTTTATTACTACACAGCTTTCCTGTCTTAAAAAAAAAAAAAAAAAAAGAAAAAGACAAGTTCTTCTAAGGCATGCAGATGTTTAAATAAACAAAACTGTGTCTGTCACATGCTTAGAGACTACAGTAGAGGTACATGGGGAGAAAACAACTGACTGTGCTTCTAAAGCTAAATGGCAACAACTACATTACAAGAATTTGCCTCATACTTCCAGCACTAATCTAGCAATGCTATGTATGTTCTCACACCAAAAGTAGATAACACCATGCTCATTATGTTTAGATCAGAATTAATTGTCGTGGTCTAACATTACTGTATGCATAGGGAATTCAGTATTGCATCAAAATTTGACCTTTTTTTTTTTTAAGGAAAGGAAAAAGATAAAGAAGTCATTGATTTCCCAATAACTCACCACCCATGGCAAGCCACCACAGTCTGAAACAGAATAAATTTCAGGGCAAATTTTCAAACTGCTAGGAAAAGGTGCTACATTTGGTTCAGAGATAATCTCAGTCAAAGTCCCAACTACATGCTGGGCCTCCTGCATGCAGATAGCTATGATTGTGTCATGTTTCCAAACATTCCTCTGCTAATTAAATGCAATCTCACTTGATATCATAGGTAACACTTTCTTAGAATATGTCTTCACATGCCTTGAGCCTGTATCACCATCCTCACAAGCTCTTATCTTACCTGCTATGTTTCAATTCCACATGGAATTGCCTCACCTGGACATGCCCTTCAGGATCACCTTAGACAAGAATTTTTTGGCCACATGGTTTAACATGCAAAGCATTCTTATCATACCATCACTGAGTCCCTGACTGAGAGATACTTACCCATACTAATAGGAAGTCTTATGATCAATGCCTACAACAGAAAGTAAGGGAAGATGGATTCCCAAAGCTCCTCAGTGTTCATAATGCTAACTTCAGCTGGTGAATGCTTCCTTACCATCACAGCACTTCCACAGTTAAAGCTGACTCCTTAAAATGTACTGGTGTGTGTACATGTGTGTTACAATGGAGTGATATCAAGCCAGAGGCACTTATTGTACACATTCACAAGTGCATTCAAAACTGTTCTTTTAATTCACTAGAATCACAGAATTATTAAGGCTGGAAAAGACCTTCAAGATCATCGAGTCCAACCTGTGACTGAACACCACGATGTCAACTAAACCATAGCACCAAGTGCCACATCCAGTCATTTCCGGAACACTCCCAGGGATGGTGACTCCACCCCTTCCCTGGGCAGTCCATGCCAATGCTTAACCACTTCTTCAGTGAAGAAATTCTTCCTAATGTCCAGCCTGAATCTCCCCTGGCACAGCTTGAGGCCATTTTCTGTTGTTGCTTGCCTAGAAGAAGAGACCAACACCCACTCGGTTTCAAGCACCTTTCAAGCATTTGTAGAGAGTGATAAGGTCTCTCTTGAGCCTCCTTCTCTCCAGGCTACACACCCCCAGATCCCTCGGCCACCCCTCACAGGACTCAGTCTCTAAACTCTTCACCAGGTTCACTGTCCTTCTCCGGATGCGCTCCAGAACCTCAACGTCCTTCTTGTGAGGGGCCCAGAACCGGACCGAGGACTTGAGGTGCAACCTCAGCAACTTGATCCAGCTCTAACTGGCCTGCTATCCATGACCTAATGAAGTCCTAGCTCCACTTTCCAAATAAATCAATAAGATCAGGAAAAGGCACTGTTTCTTGTAAGCTGTTTGCATGACGTTTTAAAGACACAGACATTCTTACAGAGCACCAATACCAGCATCTACTTACAAGTCTTTATTTGGCCACTATATTGTATTTCCAAAGGGACTGAAAAAAATTTCAAAATTTCTAGGTCACTCATACCCCAACTTTTGACTAGTGCAGACATTTGTAGTCTCTTCTGGAAGCACCCCAAGGTTGTTTGTCTTTACTCAATAATATCAGAGCATCAGAAGTGCAACCATAACACACCAGAGCTATAGGCATCTGCTGTTGTGTACTGCAGCACCTGAAACACACCCAAAAGCACTATTCTGCTAAAAGCCTTCCTTGATGCCCTCTTTCCTGGTCCTTATTCTGATGCAGATACAGCACATGACCATTTTGCTGGGGTGGCAGCTATTTAGTATAAAACTGACCTACCCCATTAGGCTGAGAAGAGACCATAAGTAAGATGACAATGCCAAGCCAGCATGTCTGAGTAGAAGAGTCTGAGAGTTTGTCTGTAAACCAAAATATAGTTGTTACCAAAAAGGATTACTGGAACAAGAGGTCAAAAAAGCCCTGTTCTCAGCAGCACATAACAAACACCACAAACATACCAACTACACTAAATATGCCATGGGAAAAAGAGGCGGGGGGGAGGGAAGAGAGAGAGAGAGAGAGAGAGAGAGGGAGAAAATACATCTCTCTCATGTCTGAGGGAAAGTACTGCTCACAGTAATATCAGATCAGGATGTGGAGAACTGCATCTTTAAAAAGTCAAGTATGCTACTCAAACATTATAGAGCTAAACAAGATCCCATCAGGCTAATTAAAATTTGGAGATCTTTTGCAATGAAACCCTCTGCAGGCATCAAAAAGCAGCATCTATATATAATAAATAAAGATATGCAAGGGAGGAACAGCAGCACTTGTGAATGAATTCTTTGTTAAAAAGAAGTCTTAAAATTATGTATATCAAAGCAATCTTAATAATCCTTCAATGTACTGTTTAACAGAGAAACTGATGCTTTAGATGGTACTGAGAGTCTGTAAATCTGAAGACTTAAGCTTGACAGGCATCAATGCATCATTATAATCTTTTTGAAGAGAAAACATAGCTATAGATTTCCAAAAGTCAGTTTCATGCTAGGATCAAATAAAACCACATTAGCAGCAGTTTCTCCAATTTTGCTTCTCTTGGCTTCAGATTCTATGAAGGTTTGTATCCCATTTAAGGGAATAAAACCCCAAAAAGAAAACACGAAAAACAACTCAAAGCCAAAACCCTTACAGAGGACAATCCAGTTCTTACCAGCACCACCATATAGTTTAGACACAGTAAAGTTTAAAGAAGAAAAAAACGGAAACAATGTACATAAAGATAAGTTTCTTCCATGGGCTTTGTCCACACATTTTTCAACAATCTAATAGGATTCACTTTTTCAAAGCACATATCGTCAATCACCATGGGTCAATAAACAGACTAAAACAGCTGTTACTGGAAGTCAATTGAAAACATTCGTTTTGATTGAGATAGATAAGAGGAAAAGGCACCTGGACGTTCCACGAGTTTCACCAGTGCCATCCTCACATCAATATCTCACTGGTACAATCTTGCCCTCTACAATTATTTATACTTCACCTTATGGATTGTAAGTTTTTCTGTCTTTCCTTTCTCCCTTTGACCTTCCATGTTCATTAAAGCAGAGCCAGAGAGAAAGATACAAATTACAGCATTAGGTCCTAATTCTTAGATTAGTTTCAGATCAGGTGGACTCTTGTACACACATACTCCAGCAGAAGTAAAGTACCACAGATAATGTGAAAACAGTCATTTGACATCACTCCTTCAGGTATTAAACCCTTCCAATCAACATTTTTTCTAAAATATTTACTTCTAGAAACTATGATATAAAACCAGCACAGGACAGAGACATGAGTCTACACTGCATGACCTAACACTGCTACCTTGGTGTATGAGAGATCTCTTTGAATGGACAATTTATTATCACTATGTCTTCTCTCTGAAAATGAAAACAAAACTAAGACCTCATGCTTCCCCACTAAGATAAGGCCCTAGATCCTTCTTACCGCTATATGGGAGAATAAAAACATTGTTGTACTAAAGAAAAATGTAACTATAAACTCTTGCACAGCATCAGTTTCACACTGTTCAACAGAAAATACCTAGGCAGAGAGGGCACTGGCAGATTCTGAAGTCACATTCAGTTCAATCACAAGTAATAGGGTGGCATACAAAATTACACAATCAGTTTTATGCATTTTTTTCTTCTTACTGTCATTGTATGAGATACGTTAATGCTAATCACAAAACCAATCAAACAGCCCAGGGAAGAGAAAAGTCAGACTGAAATAAAAACCTCCAAATATCATCAAGCATGCCTTAGCCTTTCTCAGCTGCAAGAAACCACGTATCCCAACCTGGCAAACTCCTATATTGGCAGGCTGGCCTTAGGCATGATGTCCCAGCAGACAGTGGGCACCTGCCAGCACCTATGTATTTGTCCACATGGAGCAACTCAATCATGTCGAGTTGCTACCAACACCCTTATGCAACAGAAGGGTTCACATGACCTTGCTAATAGTTCCTCAAAGATCAGAGAAAGCAACACAGTAATCACTTTGTCAGGGCACACTGCCTTCTCCCATTACCCGGGCCCCGAAGTTGCCGAGACCTCTATCTTCCTTTGGCATCCAAAGCAAACGCCAACATAGCCTTCGGTGATTCGGTGAGTGACGCAAGGAGAAAGAAATAATCAATGTTAATTAACCTGTTAGAACAGAAGTCCGAACCCAAACTCAGCACACAGACACAGGGTCACGCGGGTGACAGCCCCACGGAGAATACCTGGCACTCAGGGGTCACACTTGGGAGAAAAAGCCTTCCGGAAAATAAAAGCGCATATCCCATGCTCTCACCTCGGCACTCGTCCGCTCCCACAGCCCTGCGAAGCCGGGGTCCTCTCTCTCCCAGAAGTTTGCGACCAACGCTGCCCAAGGGTCGTCCTACAAACCAACAGCGGAAAAGCCGAGCCAAAAAGATAAAGGGGATTAGGCGGGCATTACTTCCACTGACCTATATACTGCCCTCAGCCCGCGGCGGCCCTGCGGCAGACGGCAGCTGCTCGGCCGGGGGTGACACCGGCCTGACAGCCCGCCCCGCCTGCCGACGAGGCCGAGCGGCGGCGCGACACCCCCGAAACTCGGTGCGGGGCCCGTCCCAGCCGCCGCCGCCCCCTCACGGCTCCCGCCCCAGCGGGACCAGCACCTACCTGGCGCGGGTGGCGGCAGAAAGTTTCTCCGGGGAGGGGCCAGGCGGGCTCCACTCCCTCTCCGCCGAAACCACCGGCTCCGGGAAGGAAGGAAGGAAGGAAAGAGGGAGGGAGTGAGGGAGGTGGCCACCCAGGTAAATCGCCGTCCGCGACGGGACAGCGGGGCCGTCGTTAATCCCTCGGACGGGAGCGCCCCCACGCCCGCCCGCCCCGAAGGCTCCGTGCCCTCAGGCGGGCATCTTACCCCGCGCCCCTCCACCTCCCGCTCTCTCACAGCGGCCGGCCCCGCTCGGCACCGGCCGCCGAGTTTGTGTAAGTGGGGCCGGGCCGTGAGTCAGAGCGGCGGGGAGGAGCCGCGACCTGCCGGGGGAGGCCCGGCCCAAGGCGGCCCTTGCCGGGCGGACGCCCGCCGAGAGACGGTTCGGGGGCTAGAGCCTGACTTGAGAAGCGATAACCCTGCAATTAAGAAATTAATTCCATCTCTGCCTGCCTGCTTGGAAAACCCGCAAGCCAGAAGTACCATTTTAAATCTATCCCGATCTTACAAGTGAAAATTAGAGGTAGTTCCCTAATGATACAAGCTGCAAGGTGATTGATCAGTGGCCTGGAGCACTTCTCTGTAGAAAAGCTGCGAGAGCTGAGGTTATTCAGCCTGGAGAAGGCTCTCGGGAGACCTTGTTGTGGCCTTCCAGTACTTGGGAGCATCTCTCATGAGCAGAGACTGCAGGAGCTGGGCCTTTTTAGTCCAGAGAAGAAAAGACTGGGAGAAAATCTCATTAATGCATACTGATATGTTAAAGGCAGGTGCCAAGGGGATGGTGCCAGACCCTTTTCAATAGTGCACAGCTACAGGACAAGGAGCAATGGGCATAAACTAAAACACAAGAAGTTTCACCTCAGCATGAGGAAGAACTTCTGTATGTTGAAGGTGGCAGAGCACTGGAACAGAGATCATGGAGTCTCTGTCTCTGGAGACCTTCAAAACCCATCTGGAGGAGTTCCTGTGTTGTCTGCTGGAGGTGAACCTGCCTTGGCAGGAGAGTTGGACTAGCTGATCTCCAGAGGCCCCTTCCAACCCTGGCAATTATGTGATACTTGAAGTAGGCTCATAAAAAAGAGCGAGAGGGACCTTTTGTATGGGTGCATAAAGATAGGACAAGTGGTAAGGCTTTAAAACTAAAAGAAGAGAGCTTTAGATGGGATGTTAGGAAAAATCCCGTATTCAGAGGGTGGTAGGGAACTGCAACAGGTACCTCTCAGCTGTAGATGTTCCTTCCATGGAAGTGTTCAAGGCTAAGTTGTATGTGGCTTTGATCAGCCTGGTCTAGTGGGTGGCATCCCTACCTATAGCAAGAGGTTGGAACTGGATAATCTTTAAGATCTCTTCTGACCCAAACCTTTCTGTGATTCTGTAACACTATATAGTTCTTATTTTTAAATACCTCACTGTAACTGTGATAGACTGCTGTGGTGAATAGTTAAACATAGTTCAATATGCCACTATGTTTTCTTCTTCTATTTTTTTTTTTAAGGTTTCAGATAAATTAATTAGACTGTTAGTGTTCTTATTATGGTTTCACTAAAGACCCTAAATAGGAATAGATGCTGGCCTACTAGGGTAACAGCTCATTTAAATAAATGTATAGTATAATTTACCAAGTGTAACAGTGTTGTCTCTGAGCTCAGGAAGCATTCTTTCCAAAGCTCTATGTAATTAAAGGATAATTTACTGAGATTTCTAACTAACTAGACTCACACAAACTAACTCACACCTAGGTATGCCAGAGTTAAGGTTTCCCAACCCAGGATAAAGCTGTCATCCAAAAATCCACTAAGAAATAAAACTGATGTAACACAACTCAGGTTCCTCCACTCCTCCACTTAGGAAGACTGGAAGAATCATTGGTTCTTGTACTATATCTTGGCACACATTGAAGCTAAATCTAAGCTTTAAGGAGCAGGGAGTACTGCCATTTCTAGGGACTATAATTCCTCCCTCACATGCTGTTGTTTATTAGTTTTGGAACTGCAAGATGAAATAGTAAGGCCATATAATTCTTTATTGAAAATGCTATGGCAGAGGTGCTTGGTGCTCAGCAGAGCTAGTAACACCATCCCCTCACTGTCTGAATCCAGAATCTATTGCCTAGATGTCTGAGCATGCATGTCTCTCTTTGGAGAGCTGGTTTCCAACATTAGATCCAGTATTTCTTTACATAAATTCAGGAAGCGGCTTCCAAGTGCTGCTATTGAGCCTGGGTGCAGAGATGGATGGCATTTGGCTGCTGTCTAGGACAGCAGAGCAGAAGCCAGCTTAGGAATTTGGTAGAATTGTCTGGAGGACTTTAGGAGAAACTGAGAGGATACTTCTGTTTAAGTTGTTTGGTCTCAGAAGCATGGGAAGCATCAGCCAGCACCCAGAGCAAAGATGCCCTTTGTGTGAAACCTCTCCTCATAAGCAGATCATTAAGGAGTGAGCCTCTGAAGCACTGCCTCTTGCAGATGCCTACAGAATCTAGTTTGCTTTTTTCTGTTGTTGCTCTAAGCGTTTTAAAAGCACTCCATAATTATTTTTGCTGTGATAATTAGGTTGAATCCAAGATATCTGTCCTTTTACATCCCTATCTCTTAATCATTTGATAAGCTTTTCTATCACACAGAGTTAGAAGAGATGGAAGTGTAAAGATGGCTTATCACAAGCTCACACTAATCCTGCTACTCACCCTCTTTGTTCTGGAGGCGTTCTTCACTACTGAGAAATACTTCACCCAAGTGTAAGAGTTAGAGGCATAGCACATGAACCCAAACACAACTGACTGACAGCATAATTGCAAGTAGTAAAGGTAACATGAGATTTCACTACCAGCACTTGCTGGTCTTGAATGTTGTGTCATTGATACAGTTGTGCAGTACCTCTTGTGAAGTTACTAATAATTACAACTTTGTATTTACAGTAGTTAGAGAACACAACAACATTTATGCTTATACTTTTGATCACAAGTTTTACTCCACACTAAAATCAGGCTTTCTAATGAAATTCCAGAAAGTTTCTGCTTTCTGTGACCCAGGGCATGCCTGCAGCATCAAAAAGATATTTTCTGTTGCAGACAAAAAATGACCAAGTGTATCTACAAAAGTAAACCAGACAGCTTTTAGAAGAGCTCTCTTACAATAGATTTCTATGCCTTTTTTTCATGTTACATATTTTATCCATTTGTCCATAAAGGAGTATACTTAATGTAAACAATTGAATTACACTCTCCAATTATTAGTCACAGGTGTACTACAAAGAGAAAATCCCTAAGATAGAAATGGTTTCATTTGAAGAAACCCAAGTTACTGTCAACAAACCAGAATGCTCACTGTAAGTTAAGTGACCTCTGAACTGCCCCATTTAACACAGATTTTTCTTCTATTTGATCTAGATACTACCTCAGTAAAACAAACCTATACCACATTTGCTTCTTAGAAAGAGATCTGATTTCCAGGAAAGGTGTTAGAAGATAAACATTTCCCATTTAAGAATGAAGAGAAATACAGGCATTTTCCAAGTCATGTTATATGCCTTACTACAGCCATCGTTCCTTATCTTCTCTGAGCAACAGGAAAAAATAAAGTTTGCTTTAAATCTTCAGAAAGGTACTTCAGAATTTTCTCTACACATACCTTAAAACCTTCATACTAAGAAAGGAAAGCACTCTAAATGCCTATGAAAAATCTTTGGTTACTTCTATCCAAATAATATTTCATCTGAATGGTATAAGCCACATTCATCCCTTAATGTTAAAAGATGTCCCCAAGCTGTTTTTGAGATACAGTTTTGCAGCTATTTTGCTGCAACACGCAATTTTCAATGTAGTACCATTCTAAAATCATTAGTACAGGACAGATAAATGTTGTATTTACATGGATAGAATACAGACACTTGGCTGGACTGGTAACTAATGCAAGTGTGTATATAAATTGGAAATTACTACATTACCTTTGAGTGTACTTTGGTGAACAAAAAAAAGTTAAAGATTTCATAATCTATCTTAATTGGTGTGTTTTGATTTACCTGTTTCAAGACAACTCTTTAAGTAAAGGAAAATTTGTTTTAGAAGTTATATAACAGGATTTATTTGAAGAGATTTACCTATGACTATTATAAGTTAGTGATTTATGAGACAAACCAAAATAAGTTCACTGCCCCTTTAATAAAATTATTTTGCCTCTTTAAAACTAGATTTGGTTATCTATGATCCATTGTAAGGGCCTGACAGTAATTTTGAGAATACATTAATTCACTGTGCTCCAAAAGTCAGTCCACTCACAGTCTGTAATTTCTCATGCACTGTAAAATGTCACAGGTCAGCACTGCTAGCAAAAGAAGTAATCTTGCCTTCCTCCACCCATTGTTCCTCCCTACATTTCCATCTTCCCTGATCTATACAGCTGTTTAATAAATGAGATCAGTTCCACGATCCAGATTAAAATTAACCCCACCTTTTTTGTGCTTAAATTTAACATGGATCAGTTTTTTGATCTGCTTCACCTGCCACCACATAAATCCTTACTCTGGCACAGGAGAGGGAGCTGCGTGAGGGCAAGAATGAACTGGGGCACCATAAATTAGCACAGAGAATATATAAAGCAGAAAGTATGATTTTAAAAATGGCTTTTAACAGATAGGCATCTAGAAACAATTGTACTATATTCTATTGCTTGTGAGGATGGTTTTTCGGGTTTTCTTGAGATTATGTGCCCAAAGCACATGATACAATATTCCCACTCCATTATCCAAGAAGTTGCTTCTGTCCTCTTTAGGTGCTCACCTTTTCTCTTTGTGCTTTAAAGACAAAGAGCTGAACCCTGGACTTGTGCTGTAAATCCTTCAAACTGTGTCTTTGGGGAGGAGGAAAGCAACTGACAACTTAAGAAAAAATCTTTCCTTCTGACAGAAACAAGACAAGACCTCCTTCTCCACAGGCTGCTAGATTTGCAGGATAGAAATTTTTTCTGTCTCTTATAGATTTATTTCAGATTTGCTAAACCATCTTTTCCAGAGAAGATTTATGTCTGGACCATAGCAAATCCTTTCCTTAAGAATACAGCTGGAGGATATTTAAGAAAAATATATCCCTAGAGGCTGAGTAGCAGTAGACACATAAAGGCTCAGTCCTCCTTTTCTAATTACAAGTTGTACTCCAAGGTCCAGTGGGAGATTTGTCCAAGAACTACATAACACATTTTTTAGTGAAAATTAGGTTATCAGCATTACTCTGCTGTTCTGGTTATAAAAACCGTGGTTATAGCAAACATGGTATTTGAACAAATAGAGCCAAAGCTACTTCTCTATAATTATCTGTGTCACATCGTATTCAACAGTGAAAAACATCCATGTTTTCTAACACTACCCCCTCAAAAGTCATCTCTGAAAACCTGAATTAAATAATTTAATTGTTTCAGATTTGTAAAAAAAGAGAATGTTGATGGTTCACCAGCAGGGAAAATTTTAGTTTGCCATAACAGCAGTGCTGCACACTGGGTCAAATACAAGGCCTCTTCTTAGCTAATTATGATGCAATCTATGGAAATTCCCTAGAGAAGCACTTGCTTATTAATACCTACAGAGTGTTCTCTGTTTCCATAACATCTCCCTTAGTATTCACCATTATATTGCCCTTCCAAAGTCACACCTCTCTCTGCTTTCATAAAACCTTCTACTTTGTCCTCCTGATAGACCTTTTGGTAGACTCTAATCACTGAGCTACTGACAATGGGGAATAGGTTACCTGTGATATGGGAAAATCCCAAATCCCACAGTCTGAGTTACACAAAGCCTATCTACCAAATGTGAAATCAGTCATTCTGGAATTTTGCAATTTTTAAAAAAAAATATTTATTTTTTTATTTTTTCCTGAGCTAATATAAATTTTTATCTGCTGGAAACTGAGGGAAGGAAAAATTAATTGTCATACTGTACAACACCCTGCTCTCTGAGTACAATGACTGTGCAGCTGCATGCCTGGGAAGATGCAGAGACAAGCAAGCAATGGAAGTTCATATAAGCTGGCATGTCTCTCTTATATTACTTGA
>VYZP01032460.1:0-10405 GCA_013400635.1 Hypocryptadius cinnamomeus
TTCAGCAGCATAAAAGTAATCTATTTATCTACATTTCTACCAAAGGCTTTGAATTTCTGTATCTCAGATAGCAATATAGATATTGAAGTACTTTGAAAAAAAGTTCAATTTTACTTTAAGGCATGAGCTTTCTCTTTAATGTGTTTCCCCTCTTTCACAACACTTCTATTTGGCATTATCTTTTATTGCTAATTTTTACTATGCCCTAGCATATATATTTTATAAATACATGTGCATTTCTATGTTAAAGGAATGCTATAATCAGCAGTTTAGATAATTTATTTGTCAACTAACATCATGTAAATAAATGTTCTGGCCTTTCTGATGTTAAATCAGAGAGCCCAGTGGCTAGCTAGAATTTAACCCAAATCTATTAGTGACTTGTCCTGGTAGTATAATTGCATGTTTTTCTTCTTTTTCATCTGTATAAGTCTCTTTCACTCAGGACACATATTACTATATCTAGGTTTATTGTTCTCCTTTTCTGTTATATAGCTTCACGAGAACCATTATCCTTATTTTATAAATGGGGACACTGAGGCCCTTGAAAATAATTTGCAATTTGTCAGGATAATTACAGAGAAAGCCATAAAAAGGATGCAAGTCAACTTTGTCTGGTTAAATACTTTCAGACATTGACAACAAATACTCAAATACAGTGCTAAAATTTTATTTTGATTTAGATAGGATGCTAAGTTTATATCCCAAGTCTGGTTTACAGTAAACTAAGAATTAAGCTTTTATCCCATTAAAATAGAATTTAGAAAATTTGACTATATGTGTGCACATTTCTTTGATTTCCTCACTACATGACACTGTTTTAAATGTGGCATTTTTGAAAGTAGACAAAGCATGCTTTTCCATACTTGTCCTGCATCGTGCATTCAGGGAACTATCAGTACAGTACCTTGATTACCAGATAAATGCTGGCTGTTGTCTCCTCTGAGCTCTTTTCACTTTCAGCAGTATAATTTTATGTTAAGGTTTAGTGGCACAACAATTGAATTGCATAAATCTGTTCATTATGCCACTTAAATTGTGAATTTCTGTTGTAGGCTCTAGGAAGACGAGCTTTATGAATGCTGCAATGCACACATCAAAATAAAAATGGAACAAGAAAACTGACACACCCACACCCAACCAAGACCAGATGTTTTCATTAAGCATTGGATGTGTAAATATACACATTAATCTTTTTTTTTCCTTCATGTATAATTTGCCCTGTAATTTTCAATTTCATTTGATTTGGATTTTCTTTTTGAGTTAGGTCCTTCTCTAGATTCTAACTAGAATCATAATCTTTTGATTCTATCTTTTCATTTATTCTTTAAAAAGAAGATACATCATTCTGAAGCCTAATTTAGACAATGTACAAACTTTATTCTCTTTCCTCACACACAAAGAGGGATTACAAGGTGTTGAGATACAGTATTCTGCTAAATATTTAAAGTTTCTAAAAAAATAGAAATATTAGACAGTAAGCCTCCTGAAGCAAATTACAATGGGAAGATGGAATAATGCCCATGAATTGGGAAAAGAGAGGATTTGTGTAAGAATGATCCTTAATAATGTGGAACTGACATTATCCAATCTACAACCGGTTCTGCCCCCCCAATTTCAAGCAATTTTGTCGTAGCAAAAGTAGGAGGTTAACACCACACTTTCCTATCAGCCTGTGTGTGCCACATCTGCTCATTGGAGTTCTTGGCTCATTTGCATGCTTCTGCCACTCACCATGGAATTCATTGTGGTAGGACTGCATCTCAGACTTGGCTCAGAGCCAGAGCCTACTTCTCCATTCTCCCTTTATAGCTAATACAATATGAAAGTCACTAACAAAAAGACTTTCATGTCAAATTGCAGGAAAAAAAAATCTCAATTGCCTAATAGGATTTTAAATTCTTATCATACTGGTGACTTTCTGTAAGTAATAACATTTGAAAAGAACGACTTAGCTGATGTTTTCTTCAAATACTCTCTATGCATTGTAAGTTTTCTTCCAAGCTGTGATTCGCTGCTCTTCTATTACTACAGAGACAATACAGGACAATGGATCACGGTTACACAGCCCTTCTCTTCTGTCCAGCTGGCCTTAACATCTCATCACAAATACTAGTGAAGGTTGTGCATTTATTTTTATTTGGTTTAGATGTCAGGCCTACTTTCTGTACATCCAGGAAGCTGGGCTTGTATGTGTACATAATTATATATGATGAGTAGATGTACATATGTTCAACTATAACCACAAAGGTGAGTTTGGAGACAGACAGCTGTATGTACACTTCTATCTTTGGGATTACTGCCCTTCTAATGTATTCAGGGCTAAACAATATATTAATGTTACTAAACTTGCTATTTTGTTAATAATATGGAACTGCAGTTCTGCCCAGACTAGTTCTGTGTCCAGCACCAGCAACCAGTTCCATTACACTTCTATAATGACCTTTTCTTTCCCACCACCTCTCACCTTTCCTTCAGATTCTCGAGAGCAGTCTGGACAGATATTTGGGTAAGGAGATTGTCAGGCTTTGATGCCTCTCCCCAGATACTCACACTCTCTCTCTTTCCACCAAAGATTCTGACACCTGCAGATGCTTGTAGAGAGCAGGACTGTGGGAAGAGGAGGTGTTACAATTGTGATCCAATCTCACCAATGCTGAGTCATTCCTGATTATTATCCCCATAAATTATCACTGTTGAATTATGTAGCTCAATAGTTTCTGTTAGCATAGTTCTTCTTCTGTTTACAATAGACTTCAGATGGGATTAGAATGACTGTAGAAATAAATGATAAAAGAATTAACCCTCAGTTCTGTAGTTCTCATCTAATTCAGACCCCTGATAGAACTTTGCATCTTCTGTGAAGCCTTTGACACAGTACCCCACAACATCCTTTTCTCTAAACTGGTGAGAGATGGATGTGATGAGTGGACTATCAGATGGATAAGAAAGTGTTTGAATGGTTGCATCCAGAGGGTCAATGGCTCAGAGTCCCAATGGCCATCAGTAACAAGTGGTGTCTCTCAGAGGTCTGCATTGGGACGACTGTTATTTAATATTTTCATTAATGACATAGTGCATTGAGTGCATTCTTGAAGGAATCTAGTGCACCCTTAGCAAATTTACAGATGAAACCAAGTTGAGCAGTGTGGTTGACACACCTGAAGGATGGGATGCCATCCAGAGAGACAAGTTCAAGATGTGGGCCCAGGGGAATCTCATAAAGTTCCACCAGACCAAATGCAAGGTGCAGCACCTGGGTCAGGGCAACCCCCAGTATCAGCACAGGCTGGGGGATGGATAGATCAAGAGCAGCCCTGTCCAGAAGGAGCTGAGGTGTAGGAGAGGTGCTGGTGCATGGAGGGTTGGACATGACCCAGCAATGTGCACCTGTATCCCAGAAAGCCAGTGGTATCCTGGGCTACATAAAAAAGCAATGTGGCCAGCAGGTCAAGAGAGGTGGTTCTGCATCTCTACTCCATCCTGAAAGAGCCAGGTTGGATGGGGCTCTGACCAGCTAGTCGAATGAAAAATGTCTCTGCCCATAGCAGGGGAGCTTGGAACTAGATAGTCTTTGAGGTCCCTTTCAATAGAGACCATTCTGTGACTGTGATTTTTCTGTAGTGGAGAAAACAGAACATCTACAAGAAAAAGGCATCATTATGAGCTTTTTAGTTCGAATTTTTAATCAAATGTGCTAGATACAACAGTGATAGAAATTGTGTATATATTTTATATAATTCAAACTGGTTTTGAAGTATTTTACTTTGTTCCATCTGAAGTAGTGGTGTATCCATATAGTGTCTCAGAGGACTCAGATGGACTAGCCATTGAAGTTATCCATTGAAAGAGTAGAAGAGGTCCTAGCTTGTTTACAGATAAATACAGCCTCCTTCAGTCACCTTCACATTCCTTACTGGTGATTGCCAAATGAAAAAGGGCATCATAGAAACAGATGCACCTTCTGGACCCCTCTTTAACCTGTTTTTTAAATAAATGAAAGATCTCTTTGCAGTATCATACACTTGAATTTCAGATTAGCCCTCTGCTTCTGGATTAGCAAGGCTAAGTGACATGCACACTGGGACAGAAATTTTGTAGAGGAAAGAAATTTACCAGAGGAAAAAAATCAAAATCAGATCTTACCTAATTTTATCTAGGTATATATATTCCATCCTTTAGGACAGGGCCTTCATGGTAAGCTTTCTTAATGAAACACTGACAGACTAAAACTCTTCTCAGATGGAAATCACATCCTCTGAGAGCCAGAGAAATGAACAGGCTTTTCTTTGGCTATTCCTTACTTGAGAAATTTGAAGCGGATGTGGGCATGTGGAAGAAGAGTAACGACTGCAACTCTGAGCTCATCTTTTTTAAGCACCTCAGTGCTCTGCCCCTCAATCAGCCAGCCTTGCATTTTGGCCAACCTTATGCATGCATTATTTTTAAGGGGTATGTCTAGGCTCGAAATTATTTTTAATCCCTACAGAAATACATGTCTAATTGCTGGTTGGATCTGGATTCAAAGTGGTGGATGAATTCCTTGATTAACAAGGAGCTCCATTTTACATAAATAATTTTTGACAGTTCAAATAAATTTATTTTCCAAAATAAGCAGCAGTCAAGAAAACATCTTTGACTCCATAAAGGCATCCATTTTCTCTTAGGAATATGATGAGCAGATTTAGGTGCATTACCCCTTCTGTGTAATCTGGACCTAATTTTGAGTATTGTGTTGAAAGTTTTTAAAGTTTCTATTTTACCACCTCAAATGGAGCTGCTTGAGGTTTAGTAATGACACATTGTGTAGGTAGTCAGTGTCCCCACAACTCATGAAATTTCACTGAAAATTTTTTCATCCCCCGTATCCCATCAGTATACTGGCATTAACAGGTCATTGATCTAAACAGCAATTCATTTCAATGAAATTAAAAACTACAGAGAAGTAGGAAAGCAAAATAAATACCAGTATAGGAAAGGCTGACTGCATTTAAAATCTCTGGAGACTTTCAAACTAAAATCACACACACACAGAGTATATCCCAGCTGCTGTTGTGAACCAGTAAGAAAAACCAAGTCTAACAATAAAATCCCTAAATCCAAAGCCACAGTAGTAATAATTGAGTACCATACTTCCCACTCATTTTCCCCTTTAAATTTAACGTGTTTTGCTAGAAAACTGTTACAGCACCATGATGGGCTCAAAATGAAAGTACTCTGTTATAGTGATATGTACCTATAATAATATCCAATATAAAATGTTGAAGTTATATTGCAGCATGATTAGCTTGGGTAAGCATTCTCCTACTGGCAATAAAAGATAAGGCTGTCTTGAACAATTCTGCTTATTTGCCTTCTAATTTTACCATAGAATAATGGAAGCCAAGGATAGAAAAGCCCTGTTGGGCTGCCTAGATCATGTTGCTGCCAATGAAGAATTCATCATTATATTCTGGCTTTTAGCACTGATTATTCTTTTACAGCTTCCCTTTGGAGTGTTTTCTATATTATCAGACCTATCAATATGAGGAAGTTTTTGTTGCTTTTCAGCCTACATCTGACTGTTCTTAATTCCAGTCCATTAAACATAGTGACAATCCCTTGCACCTCTGTAAACCTTTCCTCAATTTCTTGATGTCAGCACCCGGGTACAGATAAAACACTTGTTTTGTGATCTACAATGCTGAGTCCTATCTGGTGTTACAATCTCTTCCTGAGGAATTTTAGCTTGTAATAAAATAATTTCAAAAATTTAAGTGCTTTCTTGATGTGAACATATAGGCTTTTTGTTAGGAAGCTGGGAACTCTTCCATCTAGCTTGCTGTGGTGTGGGGCTCCTCCCTCTGTTAAGGATGCCAGTTCAGGTTCCAGCTTTATTGGTGTTTATCAATATTACTGAGCGGGACGTGCCTTGGCTTGTCTGGTCCTGCTGCTGCACCAAATAGCGGCACCTGTGGTGTTTTCTCCCCAGAGACGCTATTTACCTACCTGTGGTCACAGCTGGACACGCTGGGACAAGTCCGGGCACGTCCCGAGCTCCAGTGCTTATGGCTGGAGCTTGCGGTTGAAGAGGGTCACTCCTCAGCCTCCCTGAGCTGGAGAAACCTTTAAGACGATGGTGAAGGAAGAGTGGGTCCTGATGGAGGGTTTTTAATCCAGAGATTTTATTCTGGGCCACACAGCCTCTGAATCTTGTAACAACTCCAACAGAACTCCCCACCGCATGCTGTGCTTGCCCTTTTACCTGGAGAGAGGGGCTGGGGAGGAAACACAGGGACCACCAACCAGGTACGGGGAGAGGGGGTCTCAGGTGAGAGGGACACCTGGATGGGCCAATGGTCCCCCAGGGGGTGGAGAGCATCCTTTGAACCTGCCTATCACTCAATGCCCTCTGGAATTTCTGGGTTGATAGACAGTGCCCAGCAGGGGTCAAGGGTGGGGGAAAGGAGAGGTGATTGACACCTGGGGAAGGACCTGGGTAACTGAGGCAAGCCATGACATCACACCGCAACACAGCTTCACAACCAAGTTTGATGTGCTACCTTGCTGGTTTAGGTGTCTTTAGCTACCTTCATTGTTAACAGATATCTCAAAGTTACCTTCTGGCTTTAGGAACCTCTAGGACCAGAGGTCAAAGCATCTTACCAGTTGATTGTGGCAGCCAGAGCAGTAGAGAGTCCTAACCATACCTGCCCAACAGTTACAACACCCTAATTTACAGCATCCAGAATAAGCTTACACAGAACTGTTGGTTTTTCTAAAATGCAAGAGCTTTTACAATAAATAAATTATATTTTTTTAAAAGGGTAAGTAGGAATAGTCATGAAAAATATGGTACTTTTGGCAAAATTGCAGAGAAAGAGAGAATCAATCCTTCATAAATATTTAATAGTATCAAGTTCCTAGGCTATGTCTGAGCCAGTTTTGGGCCTTAAACATATTCTCTGGATACTGTTTTCTGCCACAACTCTCTCATTATAGTATCCTGTGTCCTCATTATTTTAGTTTCATTTCCATGGGTTTTGGTTCCCATGAAGGATTATAACTGTAGGTTCAAGGGTCATGAATCTGATAAGTTTGCTTTTATTTCAGGTTTTGTGCCTGTGAAACACACAGGCACAGGGGGGAAAAAGTCATGAGAACTATTTTAGAGGTGAAATCAGCTCAACCTCTCTAGGGAGACACTTCTCAGCTACTGATGGCTGGAGAAGCAGTTGCCAAACCACCACTTAAGCCTCAGAGGAGGCATCACAGGAAGTCAGGCCTGTGGAATCTAGGAAATCTCAAGTCTTTGGCTATTTCATATTTTGTGACCCTAATATTTCACACTTTTTGATTTTAAAGGGCTGTTTTAGAAGAGATTCATCACAAGCACAGAGCAAAATGAGACGGTCAGCTTTTTTTGTTTTAAAACATAGGGCAGCAAAGGATCATGTCATACTATTCTTAAACCACAGAAAAATATCACCACCCAAGGCAGAAAAAGAGATAAGGAAAAGATGGAAGCTTGTGATTAGTTTTGTTTACATTTTCCCCCCTTTAACACTGTTTTGAGTGAACATTTATTTTCTATTTTCTGTTAGGAAATAGCGGTTTCTACCATGTCAGCGCCAAGACTTATGACTCTTTCTGAGCTGGTTATTCACTTCACCTGCTGACTTACCAAAAGCTTCCACAGAAATACTTCTCCAGCTAGAGAGCAGAAAACACAGCAGGTCTAGGTTTCTAGCTAATAATCAAGCTCCCAGACTCAAGATAAACATTCAGGGAAGATTGAGAAAAACTTCAAGAGAAAGCAAAAGAAACAAAAAATGAAACAATGGAGAGAGAGACAAGGTGAGAGGGAAGAAGGGTGTAATGGGAGAAGAAAGACAGAAGGAGACAGAAGAGTATATAAACCAAAGCAAGAAGCAAAGACTTCCAGAAAAATTTTGGGGAGGAGGTTTAGCACCCAGGGTAAGTTCTATCTGTACATGAGATATTTCACGTCAGTTCTGCTGGGGAATAAGGTAAAGGTGCCATCTCTCAAATATTACTCTGCTTACAGAGGGAAAAGTGTAACTACTCAGTCATTTATATCTTCCCTACCTGAGACAGTACCAGATGGTGCCTTGTATTCTCAGGTTAATCATTGTGTGAGAGACCTGGCTGGGAGCCAGACCTACTTCACAGTCAACTGTGAGAACAAGCAGTGCTGAACCTTACATAAGATTCACAGCAGAGCCCCTGGATTTTAAGCAGACATCTGGTATGACTTTTCATATTTATTTGCTATAAGGGCTCAAACTGAGCCAAAATGTGGCATTACACCATGCCAGTCTTCTCTGGGATATTTATCAATTTCTGCAGAACATAAACTTTCACGAGAAAGAAATCTTGTGTTCTTACTGTCTGGGATGAGATTTCCAGGCAGGTAGCAATGCAGGGCTGAGTCTCCAAGCAAACAGATTGAAACAGTGCTTTTGGGAAGCAACTGTCCCTTCACTGTGCCACACAAATAAAAAGCATGAAACATATTGCTGCAATTCTATTTTCCAAGGGCTTGGACAAATGAAGGGACTCCCCACAAATTCATTTTCTGGTGCAGAGAAAATTGCTTTTGAGTCTACCACTCTGTGACTGCAGAGTCCTACTGCCCCCATGAAAGAGGGCTTTGATTTAATCTCCTATTAAAGTGCATAGTCAGGTGAGAGGTTATGCGTATGCACTATGAAGGTGTCAAAGTGACAGTGAGGTGGCTCAGCATTTAACTCTCTGGAAGGGGGAACATTTTCCTTTCACATCAGTAGGCTGTTGACAACGAAGAACAGTGATGTTTTGGTCAGCAGTATTTGCTCTATCACTGATTACAAAAAGGAAAAAGAAAAGGCAACTAGGCTTTTCTGAGACTTTGAAACTGGGATTAATGAAGAGCTGAGAAACATAGCAGCAGCTTCTCTCCTACACACACATACACACTCTTAACAGGAATTTATCCAAGCAAACAAAACAGAGCCATTATAATTTAAGCATATTGCCCTTTCCCCAGTATTCACACTCGGCGCATAATTATTCAGTGGAATTCCAATACTGAATAAAGTCAGTAAGAGAGTACTGTACATTTCTGAAATGCAGATGATGCACATAGACATGGAACACTTAATTTTCTTCACTAAAATATTTTCTGATTCTATTTTTTTAGAAATATATATAATCTTTTTTTATTATTATTTTATAGTATTTAGGAATAAAATCTGATTTTACCTTCTTGCAGATCAAGTTCAAATACCATGTTTCTATGCTTTATATGAGAATGCCATCAAAATTGAAGGGTACAGAATATAGTGCAGGAATGATCATTGCTGAGTGTTTTTAGCTATGCCTTTTGTAATAAAATACTTACATTGTTTCAGCAGTATGGCTGTTGGGTAGAAGCACATGCTGAGGGGAGTAGAATTACAATATCTTAAAAGGCTGTCATAAGAATTCTCTATGATATCAGATATTCATTGCCACACTCCTTGAGCCATGCAATATTTTCCTCTCTCCTCCTTGCACACTTTGGGTGTCTGCTGTGTCAGTTTTATACAAAATGACATTTCTGATGGAGCTCCCAGCCAGGTAATGATCTGTTTGAACAAGTAGAATACAGTCTGGCCTAAAGTTTTTACATAAGTATGCATAAATAGAAATACACATATATATGTGTATATATACATATATATGCATGAATGTGTGTATACTCTGAAGAAATGTATTAAATTACAGCTTAAATATTTTTTCCTATTCTTATCATTTGAATGTTAATAAAATGAACTAAAAATATTACCACAATTCTTGATAACAGCTACCAGACAGATTTTATAATGTATACTTTATTTATCCAATATCTCCCACAGATTAGAACTTTCCAAAAGGAGGCAATTAAAAAAAAACACTGAACACGTGGCAGAGATTTATTATAGTTGCATTCACTAGAGAACTGTGCTGTTAATTGAGATAATCCAATCAGAATGGATGCCCCATTGTGTTAAGTGCTGTACAATCACACTGTCAAAGACAGGACTTGCTCTGCAATGCTCTGCAATGCTCACGGGCTAATTAGCTGTAACAATAGAACATGATTTATTTTCACTGATACTGGGACACTCAGTGCCCACTTAGACCCCCACCAAGCTTAGTGAGGCTCCAACTAACACTGACAGGCATTGAAACAGGTCTCCAGTGTGATCTAACAGTTCTGTGAACCAGCAAGCACAACAAGCAGGCAAAATATGAAGAAAATAGAACAGAAAAAAAAAAAGGAAAAAAGTGCTAGAGTATCACAGAACATACTTTGTTCATTTATTTTGACAAGGCTAGTTTAAAGAATTTATGAAACTTCATAGTAACACTAATTTAGCATTCAAGTAATGAAGACTTGTTA
>VYZP01032461.1:0-29905 GCA_013400635.1 Hypocryptadius cinnamomeus
TCCTTTAACTGAGTCCTGATGCCAACCCCACTGTACTGATCCCTGTGGCACAGGAGAGCTGATGGCTGCAGCCAGCATTGACCTTCAGAGCCCTGCTCAAAACCGTGCTCAATTGTCTTGCTTACTCGAGGCACAGGAGAGAGTAAAATTGCTTATTTACAAATACAGTTGGTAACACAAGGACCTGAGTAGGCTGGGTGAGTAGAGATAATGCCACTTCAGCAGAAATTAGGATTTCTTTGTAATGATATTGCACTTGGTAATGCCAGGAGACCAGTTTCCTCACAAAGTTTATATAGTGCAGTTTCCCACAACACATTCTTGTTGCTATTGCTCCTGCTCTTGGAATCAATACCCAGGGGAAGCAACAGGAATCTCCTTTGCAGATATTTTTAGAGCACTGAATATACTACCAATTTTGATTCTGTCTCTGACAGCTATATTTAATTAAGCTTATTTATGTTATGACTTAGGAGTTATTTTAGCATCCCAGTAGCATATTAAGAGTTATGTAGAGAAATAAATATAGCCTTTTAGATAAAAGTTTAAGAGGCTACTGGATGTCACATGTCACCAGATATAAACTGTCCTTAGGGGAAAATTACTGACACTCAGCTCAAAGATCAGGGACTGGATTCTTAAGTGCATTCTATCTACTATATTTTGTGCTACAGAGATCTATGACCAGAGACAGGATAACTCATCACAGAAAATAGTTTACTGGCAGTATTCACATGGAAACCCAGTTTTCTTAACCAAAGTTGAAATTGACTGAGGTGTTCTTGCCTTGTTTTATTTTTCCCTCTCCTTTTGAAGTTGATCAAGTAGGAAGTTCAGAAATGGGTCAAATGACTGATATTCTTTCATTCTGCCAAGGTGAAAGGGAAGAGAACTTTGGCAGAAAACATTGCAGATAATGGAGGTTTGCGAGAAGCTTTCAGGGTAAGTAGATGGAAAATATCTGAAACATCATGTTATTTAAAAAATAATAATAATAAAAAGCTGTGGTTATCTTCATGTTGCTGAAAGGCACTTAGTATCTCTTTCTTATCAGGCATACAGGAAATGGATTACAGAAAAGAGGGGAGGAGAAGAAGAGCCTTTACTGCCAGGCCTTGAGTTCACACATAACCAGCTTTTCTTTCTCAGTTATGCCCATGTGAGTAGCACAAATGTGTTTCAAATTCCCATCTATTAACTTGAACAATGTGCAGTGCAGAGATGAGCTTGCTTGTTTTCAACAACCTGCATCACCCAAACACAGATTTTGAGAGTATAAGCAGAGACTTCTCCCACAATTATTATTTCTTTCTCTTTCCCTCTTTGTCCTCAACTACCCATGGTGCCAGAACTGCTGAAATGATTCTTGGTCTTGCACAGTGTTGTCACAGCAACTTCCTTTTTTTCTGCTTCCCTGAACTAAAAGGGTCTTCCTGCTCCTTAGCCTCCATCAATTTTAACTCACACCATTTTTTACTGTGTACATTGTTCAAGTAAACTAAGCAGCAGTGAAGAAAGTCTTAGTTTATTTTTTCCCATCTGTACACTAAATATGCTGCAACAAAACTTTGATAAGAGATGTGAGTTTTTTAGAAAGAAACAGAGCGAGGGAGAGGATCAGAAATTATTTATTTGGGTAAACAAATTGGGGCAAACTCCCTACATGAGAAGTAAAAGGCTATAAAACTTTGCCACCAGTTGAAGGAATGAATCATCCCAAACTGAAAAAAACAGGACCCAATACAACCAGTCCTGGCTGAAAATAATTTCACTGCTGAGAGTCAGTGTAGCAGTCTGTGGGCCTATGGCTGTTTCAGTTTGACTATATTGAACAAAGAAAATATTCCACATTCATTGTTTATGCTGAATTAAGTTTCTCCTCGTGTCAATTTTTCTCCAAGAAAATTTTGAAGCTATAGGGAACATCTAGGGGTTTTACAGGACCACTGCAGAAATCATATGTCCAGTGGTCCCTCACAGGGAGGGCACATGCACAGTGAGAGCAGTGTATGTAAGGTACCCTCAAGCTCAGTCTATTTCCACAAAGCTCAAGACACTCAACAAACTTATTTAAAATGTCATAACTGTGTTCAGCCAGACAAAATTGCACTGAAGTCCACTGAAATCCTATGGGCTATCTGGCTTAAAGGATTTTTTTGATAGGAACATTTAATGTAGAGACTTAGGTAAGGTAGGGGCAGTTTAAAGGAGATTTTTCATGCAATGGATACAGCGTAAGAGGGATTATTCAGTTGTGCAAATGTCCTGTCTACCCTGTTTTTGGGTCAATTATGATTGGGTTAAGTATCTTATCAGGAACAGGGAACTGGGGACCACTGATGGAAATGTGAAAGATGTGTAATTTCAAAAGAAACTGGCATTCCAACATGGCATAAATATATCAGGTAATAGAGCAGCAGTTCTAGAGATGGTAAGCATCATTACGTGTACCTTTTATACACATTACATAATTTTGAGACCAAGAAGCATGTTTGTAATTATTAAGCTGTGAGATGCTGCAGAACAAGCTGACAGGCAAGCTACCATTATAGAGAACTTCAAAAAAAAGAACTAGTAAAGTGACTGTGATTAGATGATGTGGAAGAGTGTGTAGAGAAAAACAGTGGGTGGACACCAGATCCATTAGGGGATTTGAAAAACAAGAGAATATACCAAGAGAAAACTGCAGATTGGCAAAGGTGAAACAAAGTAGGAATTTATGGTGTCTTTCCATTTTATGCATTCTACAAGTAATAGACATCTTAAGAACAGTGACATTACATTTTGCTGTACATAAAAAGTCATCCCAGAGAATGTGCCTTTTTCTGTTTTTTTAAATTTTTTTTTAAATTTTATTAGGTAAGATGCAACTCCTTTAGACCGGAATCTGCGAGGGAGCAAATATATACTGGAGCTCACAGCCCTCCTCAGTTCAGGTAGTGCAAATATGGTATTTCCTCAGTGTACACACAGAATCAATCATTGCAGAACAGAAGTGCAGAGATATAGCATTTTAAGAGGGGTTTAAGAGCAAGCACAAAATTGGATTGTGCTCTTCGTTTAGATGGAGATTGAACTGGTTTTATTAGCTTATCTCTCACTATTATAAATGCTCTTCTGTAAAATTGAGGAGCTTGCATTTACCTTCAAAAGCATTTGAACCACAACACACTCTGATCCCCGTGATGTCCTGTAATCATGGTCTGAGTACCTAAAACACCTCATTTATCACTTTCTTCCTCTAAGCAATTCTAGTGTAGAAAACAGTGAATATGAGGAGGGTCCTTGATTTAATCTGAGTTCATTAAAACTCCTAAGTCTCAACCTTGAATTACATTGATAATGCAAAGCAAAACATGCCCTGTGAGTTCAGTTCAAGACCAAACTCTTCCACTGGCTGTCAAGTGACACTTTGCTTGAAGGACCTGTGGTGGTCCAGCCATAACAGAGGGAGTCTGTCCTTGCCAAAAGGCTCCTCTAGCCACAGGCACTCATGAACTCCCTGCCATGGGAAGGGGGGAGGTTTTAGAGACTAAATAGGAAGCCAGAGTTTATTTTTCTGCTTCTTCACCAAGAACATGTTGGTTTTGTTGGGATTCATGTTGGTTGCATTTACTTAACTAAGAATTCTGTGTTTGCCCTTGGTCAAGTGCTACATTACCTCTTTATTTGGACAAAGGATGTTGTATCCACAACAAAATTCACACAATACAGTGGATTATTTGCCTTCTAGAGAATCCCACCACTTTCTGTTGACTAAAAGAGTGTTATACCAGCTAGTAAGGGTAAAAGTAGTGCAGTATGCAAATCTGTGTGCCTTTGAACATTGAAAATACATCATGAAAATGAGGACAGGAGCGTCAGGCTGACCTTCAGCCTACAGAGATATTATTTTCATAATTTCTACCCATGTTAAGATTTTGGTAAAATAACCATCTGTTGTCTTTTAAAATCCTCAGGTTTATTTACCTATATGTATATTTATATTCTGAATCGTTTCATAGCTGCATTCTCATGAGATGGTGATACACATGGAACTCTAGGGATAGAGTATTTATTAGGAAAACTCCTGAAGGCATCAGGCTATGAAAGAAAATGTCAGAGACATTTTGATTAATTTGAGATCTAGAAAATATAGACAAAACTTTTCCCCAGTTTTTGTGCGAGATACTGAGAACTGGCTTCTGTTTCAGAACTGAAGAAAAGCAGTGTTGCTCGTGCAAATGTGATGTGGTGCAAATCACATCATCTGGGCTAAAAAATTATCTTATCTATGTCTCCCAGCTTGGTTTCATTTATGTCCCAAGACCATTATAAGCATAACTGTGATACAGCTAGCTCCAACACTGACAGCTCTTTCTGTCCAAAAAGCTCAAACAGTCTTTTTAAAAACAATCATAAAAGGTAACAATAAAAATTATAGAAATGAACAAAACATGTCTTGAGCACAGGTGTGTGCATCTGAACTACTCACACCGGTTTCTCCTCAAAGTCAAAAAGGAAATGTCATTTTAGGAGTTAATATATATATATAAAAATAATCTTTCAGCAGATAATAAATTTAAATTACTTAGACACTGCAAGTACATCTTTCTATTGATTACCAAGGGAGGCCAGTGTGACCTGTTCAAGGAAAGGTGTCTCTGCTATAATTCAATGGGCTGAAATCCAGACACTCCACTCTGATTTCAGTTAATGTGTGGCAAAATCAAACCATGGGTAGAAAAGTGGCGTGCATGCCACATTAGATTTTTTTCACTGGATGAATTCCGTGTTTATTTGTTTTTAATTGGCAGATTTTCAGTATTAGCATGTGTCATTGCTATTTTTGAATGCCAATTTCAGATTGAAATCCCTGGCATGGCAGGAAGGACACCCACCAACATCAGCAGCAGCTCTGCATGACCAGCTCTTGCTGTTCCAGTCCCTGAATATGTATCTGCAATTTTTTTTACAGTAAAGCTGCATATCTTATTTGAAGCCTAACCCAATTTGGTAATCTTCACTACAAAACTGACCTTTAGGCATTTTTGTGCCAGATGACTGTTAATTTTCTTACTCACAGAAAGTCTAATCAATGTAATAAGAATATTTTCTACCATGCTGAGCTACACTGAGGAGCTGATTGTTTGAAATATAGAAAAATGCTTCCTCGCTGCAGAACAGAGGCAAGGTGTACAATTACTATCACAGGAGATATTTTTTCTGCTTTTAACTCAAAAAACTCTTTAATATCATTGCAAGTTTCAGGTTAGTAAATTCCAAGATGGTTAAAAGCATAGGAAAAAAACAGCAAACAACACAACTGCAATCTAGCAAAGGTAAAAGAATAGTCTCTGACTGCATCAAATGATGCAGACATGAAAGCAGGAGCCAAGGATGACTGCATGCAAAGACCAAACTCTTCTCCTGTGCCTAAAGGTCCCAGTCTGGAATGCAGACACATTGTCCAGCTTGTGTCAGGCAAGGATGTGCTGCCCTTTCAGTATCACACCACCTGTGGTAGAAGCAAGAGAGCTTAGGAGCTGCTCAGGGCAGAAGGCTCAGAAAATATATTTCCAAAATATCAGAGGAGTTGAAATGCTCACAGGTGCAAGGCTGAGCAGCCCAACAAGAGCCTGCAAAGTCCCAAGGACCCAGTGTGTGTGGGTGTGGATGTGTGTGGGTGGGCAGAGCATGCTGTTAGGAGAATCTGGAGCCTCATGAAACCACTGCCAGCACAACCCCAGTGTGTGCTTACATCCTCCTGTCTGCTGCACTGCAGCTGTCTGGCAGGGCTGGAAGAAGAATTCCACCGTGCACAGCTACTGCTGATCTCCCACCTGTGCTGCCAAGGGTTACATTAGAAAATTGTTCTAAAGGACACGGTATCACAAAATGAGTTTGTTTTTCCTCGAGTTTCTAGCAAAGCAAGATGTTTCTCAAAGCATGAAACAATATTTGCTTCATATTAACTTTAACTGGGAGCCCTTCTCCTGAACCTTTTGGCTTTATTTATGGAAAAAATTTTATGAAAGCCTGAAAATTCAGCCTGAAGTGAAAACACTGAAACATTTGCAGAACTGTAGTGTTCGACAAAAGGCAACCTGCATGTCAATCACTTTTCTCTTTGCAGAGTAATCGGAGCCATGAGCAACTTTGAGGAGTTCCGCAAGGCGTTCAATTGCGCGGCGAACACGACGATGAACCGCGGGGCAGAGTCCTGCCGGCTCTGGTAGCTGTCCCTTCCAGCTCTTCTCTCGGGGGACACTGCAATGCGAATCCAGCCCACTGCCAGAGTTTCAGAATGATGGTCTGAAATATGGAGAGGTGTTACTTCAAGTGCTGATGATCTGCATGGATCTGATCATTCCTTATTTAGAGCCTAGAAACATTCCAAATAGAAGAGCTTTTCTTTAAGTATAATAATAAAAAGTAACTCCTTTTAACCATAAAACTACTCCGGCTCATCTGCAGTTGCACTGCTGTTGATGGATAACTGCCATTATCAATTCTAATTCCTGATTTATAGTTGAGCAAGACGTAAATGCTAAAATCCAGTTTTAATCTATTGCTCTGCAGGGGTTCTGTGCAGAATGCTCCCACAGTAAAATTTATTCTTTCTGGATGAAGAAATTCAAGAGACCTGCTATAAAGCCAGCTCTGATCTGCTGCGTGATACTGCGTTTTCATAACTTAAGCTGTCACAGCCCAGCATGCCATAAATGATGTTGCATGATGTAAAGACACAAGACTTTATATAAGTTCAGTTTAATATGTCAGATTAGTGCCTCTGGTTTTGGAACAGTTTCAAGCTGAGAAAGTACCTCATGGTATTCATCTGTAGGACTAAAACATACAGGATACTTGTCAGATCGTGGCCTCTTCTAATTTTAGAACAGCTTATGATAAAAATCAATATATGGTGAAAATCAGAGGCTCTCAGAGGGGATTCCCAGCATCACGATACTCATAAATATTGCAGCATTTATTCTGGTTTACAGTGCAGGCAGTTTTTTCCCAGGGGATGGTTTTTACCTTGTGCTGAATATAGCTTCATCTACATTTATTTTTTAAGCCAGAAATATTATACTAGTTTAAAATGGTGGATTTTATTGTTTCTGGGTCTTACATGGCTTTTTAAGTAGTGCGTGTGTTTGCCCTCATGTTCTGGATGGGGCAGGATGACTTGTGATTGTAAGGTAAGTGACAGAAAAACAGAGTACCAGCATCATTTGACTTGTCTGGATAAAAAGAGCAATTGAGGAGTAGAGGACTTAAAAATACAGTAAAAATACAGATCATTTGAGTTTTCAATTTGATTTTTTAAGTAAATTCATTAAAAGATCTTTTATTATAGCAGAAAAACTTTAACACATAACTATTACTGAGGGGATGAGATGGGGGATGAGGGAGGATACACACAGAGCTCTTTTTTCCTATCAGAAAGGTATACCTATATGAGTGATATATATTTATACCTTGTGCATTATTTCATTTTTACATGGTGGAATTATTTCAAAAGGAGTTTCTTTAGACTGATTTAATTACTACAAATCCATATGGGTCTCTGTGTATATACATATATACAAAATATAATTGTTATATGCTTTTATTTTATTTTATCAGTATAGAAATGTTAGTAAGAGAAACTTTTTTTACAAGGATTGGTGAAATACTGTTGGATAAGGACTTGGTTGGATGGTCACATCCAGAGGGTGATGGTCAGTGGCTCAGAGTCCTAATGGACATCAGGGACAAGTGGTGCCCCTCAGGGGTCCATACTGGTACCAGTGCCATTTAATATCTTCATTAATGACAGATAAAAAGATCAAGTGCACCCTCAGCAAGTTTGCAGATGGCACCAAGCAGGTGTGGTTGCCACACCTGAAGGATGGGATGGCATCCAATGGGACTTGGACAATGAGAAGTGGCTCATGGGAATCTCATGAGGTCTAACAAGACCAAGTGCAAGGGGCTGCACCAAGGTCTGGGCAACTCCTTGTATCAACAAAGTCTGGGGATGAACAGATCAAGAGCAGCCCTGCTAAAAGGACTTGGGGGTGCTGGTGGATGAGAGGCTGGACATGACCCAGCAACAGGCATTTGCAGCCCAGAAAATCAACAGTGTCCTGGGCTGCATCCAAAGCACTGAGGGCAGCAGGGTGAGGAAGGGAGAGGAAGCCACCAAGATGATTAGAGGGATGGAGCACCCCTGCTATGAGGAAGGGTTGTGAGAATTGGGATTGGTCAGCCTGGAGGAGGGAAGGCTTCGGTGTGACCTAAATTTCAAACTTCAGTACACGAAGGGAGTCTGCAAGAAAGATGGAGAGGGACTTTTCACAAGGGCATGTAGTGACAGGACAAGGGGGAATGGCTGTAAACGGAGAGTAGTTTTGGATTAGATGCTAGGAGGAAGTTCTTTACTGTGAGGGTGCTGAGGCACTGGAAGAGACTGCTCAGAGAAGTTGTGGGTGCCTCATCCCTGGAAATGTTCAAGGCCATGTTGGATGGGGCTGTGAGCAACCTGGTGGAAGTGCAAGGAGGTGACCTTGCCCATGGCAGGGGGCTGGAATTAGATGGTCTTTAAGGCCCCTTACAACCCAAATCATTCTATGAATCTATGATTGTCCAACAGTCATGGTGGATGAAGGTTTACTGAAGTTAACTAACTGCAACAAATTGGGTTATTTTCCTGTGTGTCTTTAGAAAGAAGGGGGTCATAATGGAAGCATAATTTATGGAAAAGGACAGGATCTCAAACTACCTTCCAGAGTGAAAGAAGCAGACATTCCTGTCCTTAAGGCTATGTTCTTACTTTTTAGAAACAAAATATTGTGATTTGGGACCAGAACATTCTTTTATCTTTTTTTTTTTTTCCCTGAAAAATTCAAAGTTTTCTTAAGAGGAAAGCATTTTCCCTTCCTTCATTCCAGCTCAGTTCCTGAGTTCCATGGATTACAGTTTATCATTTGCATTGCCACTACTAAATCTTTTCCTGGAGGTATTTTTCCCATAAATAATGATGGCAGTATTTTCATAGAGCTTTTCCTCAAACAAGCAGGTATGGGTCTTTAGCAAAGGGATACTGTTTGCTGCCTAATGGGAAAGTTCTTTAGCAAACTGAGTATGTACTGACTTCATTTCTGTGCTCATACGAGCACTGACATGACTTGATGTTGGCTGCTTTGGATCAACAGCACAAAGTTCAGGGTTGATGTCCTAGTCCAATTAAAGGTAGTACCAATATAGTTGTTGTCCTCAGAAAAATCAGGACATCAACTCAGGCACTTATCTGAATTTTATAAATTACTGGAATATGCAAAGACGGTTTTACAACTGTCAACTCTGCGTTTTCTAATTTTATCTCTCAAATCAGAGATGTACTTGCAAGAATTCCTCTCTCATGGTGATTTTCCAGTGGGACAGATTCTGTCAGTTTGTGATTTATGAAGTTGTTTTTCTGTACTGGATTGGATTTTTTTCTAAAATGTCTGATGTTTCTTGCCTTAAATGTCACTCTTCCTGCTCCTTGTTAGGCTCAGGTCTTTCATGTTTAATACCAGGGGTTTCTGCATGGTAGTGTGTGTATTCCCAATGGCACAGGAACAACTGCAAACTCTTTCATCCTTGCTAGGTCATCTCCTGCAGCAGGCAGGGGACAGGTCTAGGCTGGGGGATAGTAGGGAGCTGGGTGTTTTGAGGGCAATGCACTAGGAGAGAGGAAGAGAGGGCATGACCTGATTTTTACCCTGATTTTGGCAGCTGAGCGGGTACCCACACAGTGCCAGGGGGAAGCCAGAAATCCTTGCTGCTGACTGGTATGTCCAGCAGTAGTATCCTAATTCAGGAAATTCTTGCTGTTGACTCAGGTTCTCGGTGTCTGGGGTTTAGGTCTTGCCTGTGTCCACACAAGGACCCTGGCCCGCCTCACCTGCTGCTTTTTACCTCAAACAGAAGAGCTGATCATACAATTTACAGTTCACTTTGGATAAGCTGCTTAGGTACCATTTGGAAAGCAAAGCAGAAGGTAATTAAACAAGTTTTTAAAACTTTTGTCATCAAAGACAGCCAAGACATTAGTGATGGTTTGTGAGGGCTTTGCCCATTGCCTCTGTTTTATCAGACCACCTGGCTGTGCTTTGTTTTTGTATTGTGCCTCCTGGGTCTGTGCCAGCACTGCATTCCTGCATTGCTCTCAGGTTCACTTATTACATCTATGCAAAAAAATCCTTCACCATATATATCCTTTACCCAGAGCTTTAAAATTGTTATTTTGCTTAATTGTCAGTAATATTGGGAAATGTTTCTTCCTGTTGGCTCGGTAATCTACTTATTCTTCAGTGACCAGGAGGGGAAGAGTCACCTATGAATGAAACATTTTTACCTTTGTAAATCTGAGGAGATATTTTTCTACTATGTAGACATAAAGAAACAACCTCTACTCCTGTCCCATGTCCCCTTTTTCAGGTCATAGAAATATGGAAACCTATTCTCTTCAAGTGAATCTAGTCTAGATTTTTTTTGTTGTTGTTTTTTAAGCCTGAAATGCTAAAGCACCTGTTTATACACTGTGAATATTTCTGCTGCTCATATTGTGGAAGACTTAGCTCTCTGAAAAGGCAGCTGTGCTATTCACCTGTATAAACTGCTTAGGTACATAAATGATGTCCAAGCTGGGTCTGGACATCAAAGGACCAAAAAACTCAGCGGAATTATAAAACTCTGCCTCACGCCCTGTGCAGCTGGACTTCACTATTCTTTAGGTGGGAACATTATCATGTCACTAATTGGTTAAAAATTTATAAAATAGTCAGGTAGGTCTGCATATAACTTTTCATTGAGTATTATTCAATTACAGACTTAGAAGTATATCTCATAACAATGTTGTATCTATCTGTATATACACGTATATCTGTCAGTGCAATGTTAAAAGCCTGACAACTCAGGAGGCAGAACTATAGTGATTTAAAATGTCTTTTGTCTTTAAGTCTTTTTAATCTGATTTTTATTTGCTGGTCAGTCTACTGTACGTTTGAATTTTTCTACTTGCATAGTACATTGATTGACTGTTTTAAAGACAACTGTGTTAGCAAATAAAGCTAAAGTGATGAAGCATTTTCCTATGCTTGCAGTATGCTAAAACCTGCTTGGCTTGGCACTGTCCAACACTACAATATACCTCTATAATATATTGTCTTAATGAGATGTAATAAAGAGCATAATGATGTGGCCCCAGGTTCTCAAGACTACTTTTACTGCTTGACAGGCTAAGAAGGACCTCCTCTCTCTGTCAGAGAATTGTGTAGGCATCGTCAGCCAGAGCTTAGGGTCCACTTGCCCTCATTACCCTGCTGGAGGTAATTAAAATTAACATCTGATGAGCTATTGTTGATGAGGGCTGGATGCTGTAAAAGCTGCAGAAGGGCAGAGCTGTCTCAACCAAAAGCCACTGGAGCACAAGAAAGAGTGAGAAAAGATCTGCCTGCCTATCAGCCTCCCTCTTCTCCTCCTCCCCAAGTCCATGCCTCTCTCAGCCCACTCTTTGCTTTCCAACTGCTTTAAAGCATTTTCCAGAGGAGTTTTTGATAGGATGGTCCTTGTGCCATGCCTGGGTTTGAACCCCAGCTCAGCACACAATGTGCTTCATGAGCGTGACCGAGCACTCGCCAAGGGCTGTTTGGGCACAGGGACTCTGCTGGGGCCTTATCATCACCAGCTGGGCTTTTCTGGGCTAAGAGCTCCATTTCCTGGGCTCTGCCCTGCCCAAGTTTCCTGACACATAAGCAGTGGTGCTGGCCCCCTTCAAGGCAGCACCGTGCCTGTGAGCATCAAGGAGCAATTTCTGCTGGTGGGAACAAATGGTGACGTGGGTGTTGCTGCAAATTTTGGATGGTGCTCTGTGGTGATGCAGCCCCCTTGCAGGACACTCTCCACACAGCTGTTGGGGTGGCAGGGTGTCTTCCAAAATCTGCATCAGTTCTCTTTCCTGCTTTACAGTGCAGCCTTACAACATTTCTAAGGGCAAAAACAAAGGTTTCTGTGCAGGAAGATGAATTAACAAAGCAAAGGTTGGTGTCAGATCATGAAACCAGCCTCAGCACAAGGGAAATGTTAGGCTTAATTCTCATGGGTTATCGGCACCTTGGAAAGATGCTTTAACAATGTCTATAGAACACCCTGAGGAATTCAGGGTTTAACTGCTGCAGCGAGAGCCTGCAGTTTAATCCCATTTACAATGTAATATATATTAATGAAAAAGAAAAGAAATTAAAGGTACCCGAGGGATTCTTCAGCACAGCATTATATTTTATTAAATATAACATCAAAGTTGAAAGTTACTGAGAATCAAGATAATGTGTTACACTAAATTGTGATCAAAGAAAGAGATATAATGATATAATTTTAATAATCCATAAGCAACCAAAGCTGGAACACTTTAAGTATGAGGTTAGACACATAGCTGCATATATTAGCTGTGGTTGTGAACTGAGATGCACATTATAATACATATCTCTAAAAATTTTATCACATCCATATCTACTGTCCAAACTGGTGAACCAAGCTCAGGGAAAGGCTTCAAAAGGGATCTTAAACTTTTTCTACCACTAAGTTTATTTAACATACCAGTGCTGCTGTGAGCAATGACCAGTTAGGTTGTTTTATGTGGATGATGCATAGCCCTCCTCTGAAATATGAGTAGCAGACATTTAAGTATAGAAATCTGAAAAAATATGATGTCACATCCTCTTGACACTAAGAGAGTATTTGGGTAGAACCAGGAAAAAAGAAAAATTACATTCTCAAATACAACAATTAGGGAAACACAAACATGTGAATTTATGGTATGATATGCCATAAGAAATAAAAAGCTATTGTAGGATATGAAGTTGCCAGACTGGGTCAGGGGAATGGTTTATAACTTGACAGGTTATTTTGCTGGGAGAAAAACCTGAGTCCAGGAGACTTGTATGCCTTTGTAACTTCCTGGGGCATGTGTGTGTTAGAGCTCTGTCCATTGGTGAGGGTCACAGTGCTGTGTCTTCTGAGAGTTCACCCCAGTCAGCCCTGGAGCTTGAGGGGCTATTTGCTTTCTCTTGGGTGTCTAGAGCACCCAAAAAGGCTGTAATTCTGCCACTGATTTCTAGTTTTATATCTAATTTTTGTTCTTTTCACCAAGGAACACATCATATGAATCAGCCACTCTCCATATCATGGCATTTGAACTGAATAAAGAGGTGCTTTTGTAGGTCTGTGCTGCAAAGCAATGCAGTGCTGCTGCATCTCAAAAACATCTGTGTGTTTTGTGAGATAGGGCTGCTCTTCACCAGACAACACACGTGCTTTCATGTCATTCTGCTAGAGTGGGCCTTGGGAGGTTTGCACTGGAGAGAAGAGAGCAAAATAGGGAGTAATGTCTGAATAGGATGACAAAGAGAAATTAGGAAGTCTTTAGTGTTGTAAAGCAGTAAAAGATTGCATTAGTACAAAAGCATTAGTACAATTACTACTATAAATTCTTTTATATATATATATACGGGCGCAGTGTGGGAAGTCTGTAAGTCTGTGCTATGTGAGTGCATATAAAAGTGCCAGAAATATGAAATATTTTTTTAAAAATTGAGTCTCAGGGTAAAACTCTGACCTCAATGAGTTCATTGAGTGATTAATGTCTGTGGGGCCATCATTTTATTCCATCTGGATAATAGCATATAAAGTTTACTGATTTAAAACTATTTGGGACACACATTTTCTTCTAGACAGAACAAAATTTCTAGCCTCTGGTATTTTCAGAATCTGCCCTGTCCTCAGTCATTTGCATAGGACTTAATCTGTTTGCTCTTGTTTAGCAGATACTCCATTTTCATATTTTTAAACATTTCAAGAGTGACTTTATCACTGTTTCAGAATCGCAAAGTAGCTTTTTCAACTTGCCCTTTCCAGATATGGTTCTATTAATCATTAAAATAAACTTGCTATGTTCTATCAAACTAAGTGTAGGCTTATTTATGACACTGAGATCATAAATATTTTTGTCTCCATAAATGTTTTTTTGTCTCTCCTAAATGTCTTGGTCTCCATGATGAGGCAGAAAAGTTTGGTGTTACTGGAGTGACAGGGGAAGCTGTTGGTGCCCGTGGCAAGGTCAATGCTGTTGGGCTTCAGGGTGGCTGGGGGGGAGATGGGTGGTTCACCATGGGCACATAAAGCTGCTCAGCAAGAAAAAAATCTGTGCTTATCTGTGTAACTTGCATTAAAATGGTACTGTCTGAAAAACAAAAAAATCTGTTGTCCTGACCAAGAAATTAAAGTAATTTTCTTGTACAAATCAAAAAGGTGGGAAGACTTGAGCCATCATGATGACTGAGGCAGTAAAAGCACTTGCACTTGCTTGTGCAAACTCCAGCAATGTGACAGCCCTGCAGAGCTGCCTCTGCCTGCAGCTGTGTCTTTCCCTTTGTTTGGAGATGACTCAAATTGCTGGATGGGCTGAGCAAGGAACAAAACTCACCACTACGGGGAGCACAGCACAGAAGGAGGGCTTGTAGGAAACAGGGCACCCCCCTGCTGCCCAGACAGCAATCATAGAATCCTTCAGGCTGCAAAAGATGGTTAACCTACACTGCCAAGTCCAGCACTGAGCCATGTTCCTAAATGGTACACGTCTTTTAAACACCTCCAGTGATGGTGACTCAACCCCTTCCCTGGGGAGGCACCGGCAGCTCCACCACCAGTTCCCACTATAGCAGTGGGTACAATGCACCTTTTTACAGTGTCAGGTATAGCCCCACCCAGTTCAACCTCCTGCCTCCTTAGGGAAGCCTACCTGTGAAAAACCTGATGGAAAAAACCTGATGGAATGGGGAGGAGGAAGGGACTTGGCCCTGAGAGGTCTGTTTAAGCACTGGGCACACCTTGGTTTGCAAAAGCACTGATGGGGTGGCAGGACTGGTGTGCCACCTCCCCAGCTGCCAGGGCTCATGCCTTCATGCAGGGCTGTTTCCAGGGCTCAGGCATTCATGCAGGGCTCTTTCCAGGGCTCATGCATTCATGCAGGGCTCTTTCCAGGGCTCATGCACTCCCCTGCCTCCTGTGCATGGGTACAAATGCCCATGTGTGCTGTGTGTACACACGGTGAGTTAATGGGTGAGGTGTGCTCTCTGCACCAGCCTCTCCTTATTCCTGCTCCCTCCTACAGCCAGGCAAATCACCCCCAAGCAGGAGTGGGAAGCAAGCAGGGTGCCCACTTCCCATGTCACCCTAGATGAGCTAATTCCCTGGAGACACAGCTTGTATCAGCAGCATGTGCCAGCACAACCTCAGACAGTGGAAAGGTGTCAGGTCATTTTAGAGACAAGACAGGAACATTTCTCCTCCTAGCCTGGGCTGAAGTAAAATGTCATGGTCTGACTTCAGCTTAATAATTATTTTAGCTTTTCAGTGTATGATAGAAAGGCAAAATATGGAACCTTCCTGTAGTGAACAGTTTCATTGTTTCAGCTGGGTTTTCCTTTGTTCTGCCTCAGTTCAGTGACAGCCAGCAGCTCAAACCTGCTTGCACGAACAACATGTGTTGAGGCAATCACTGTGGCTGTATTCAGCATGCTTATTCAGCTTTCTTTTAATAAATCCAGTAAAAGACTTTCAGAGGCAATGAAGGGAAAAGAATAATTTAGAAACAAAGCTGTTGAAAATAATACAATGCAGTAGAGAAGAATGTGATTTTGGAGGTCTCTGCAGCTGTTTTATTTCTTTAGAGGATTTTAATCAACCTGATTACACAGGGAAGCAAAGGGATTTTAAAAACAGTATGGTGACAGTCAGTAGAGAAAACAAAGGGGCGTTTTACCCTTCTTGTATCACTCACTTTTGTTTTCTCCCTTTCATGTGATTTTACAAGCAAAATACACACATTAACTCAATTAAAAAAACACCTATCCATGCTAAGGTTTTCCTAGAGAAGCAATTTCAGTCTTTGTCCACTAGATCATTCAATCAAAGGTATCCTAGATGTTCTCAAGATTGCTGTGGCTGCACCAATCTGACTGCCATCAGTATAATGGCTTTCCCAGTGGACTGGAAAAAAAATGTGTAATTGGACATGAGCCCATCCTTTCAAGTGGGATTAGCTGTTCTGCTGCAGTCTTCCCCTAAATTTCAGGGTCTGATGTTCTTTTCTTGCTCCTTCTGTACTTACTGCTGCAAAGCAGTGCCATCTTTAGAGCTGAGCTGTACAGGCACAGCCAAGGAAGGAGTGTGGAGTTGCACTCCTGCAAAAGGCCTCCTTTCTGTGTCACTAGGAGCAACTGGTGTCTGGCTAAAACTGAGGGTGACCCTACACCATTCCTCACAAAAGAGAACTGTATGTGTGTATTTGCCACTTGTCACTCTCAAAGGCTTTTGGATAGCTATTTCCAACAACCTCCTCCTACCTGCAGCCTCTCCCCAGTGCTGTGCATATCAGGACCCTTAAGCAAAGCACTGGTGACATTTTCCCTGCCCCACAGCCGTATTCTGCATATCCCAGCTGGAGGGCTGAGGCTTGGCTGCTCTCTTACCCTGCCCTGTGCTCGCCCAGCAGCACAGCCCACGGATAATGGCTTTCCCACAGGCCAAGGCCAGCCTCTCACCATGGTGCAGGCACTGAGTGGCTTCCCCATGATCACCAGAGAACCAAGGGCCTTCAGGCACACCCCTGTGAGCAAATGACCACAGAAACCTTGAAAGATGTGGGACTTCATGGGCAGCCTTGCTCTCTGCCTCCTTTTATAGGTGAAAGAGTATTTGGTGCCTTCTGTCCAGAGCCCACAGCTGTCCCTGTACGCACCATTTTTGCTCTGTTACACGTTAGATGGAGAAATTTAGGTCAAAATTTTGCTTTGTCTTTGCTGTCAATAATAATGTTTCCCTAACTAGTTTTTCCAACCCTCCCTCAGTGTCAAAACTTTTCAGAGCCCAACTTTTAGTTGACTGGTGTTTGCAAAGTTATTCAAGTGTTTATGTTGTCAAAAGCAAAGGAATTCCATGAGAGGAATGCTCAACTTGGGTGGGGGAAGACCTACAGCAGCACAGAGACCACAGGCACACTGTTCCCCTTCTCCCAGCCCTGTGCCACGTCCAGGTCACCAGCAGCAAATGTGGCAGCACTTGAGTCCTGACCAGCTTCCAGGACAAAGGAGTGCCCAAGGGATGCTTTAGCTGGAGAGAGATGATTTCACATGTGAAGATATCTGTTTCTGTAATGGCTGATGTGGGTTTGATGCCTGCTGTGGAAAACTTTCATTTTAAGGCATTTCCAGATCAGTTTGTCGGGCTCATGTTATATTAGGTGACAGCTTAGAAAACAAAGGCAGATCAGACAGAATTGAAGGTGACAGGTCCTTCTCTTGGGGTGATTGAGTGAAATGTCCTTGGTGTCAAGAGGACAGTGAGGGAAAAGAAAGAACAAAACCACTGAATGTTTCCTCATCAAAGTTAAATTTCCCAGGATTTCAATGGACACATGAAGAATGCCTAAGACTTGCTTCGTTCTGCTGGTGCAGAGGGTGGATATCACCAATAAATACCATTATTTAGAAGAAAAATTTACTCCTCAAAAGAGCTGGCTTTGGTGTATGTGAATATAGAAATAATTTCCAGATAATTTTTGCAGGAATTAACTAACTGTAATTATGTAGTACAAGAATTGGAAGAACCCAGCTCCCTGTGTCCAGACAACATGTATGAAGTAAGATTCAAGTGTGATAAAACAGAGATGTGAAACTGTGATAGAGCTCTTAAATCTTTAAATGCAAGAGGGCAGAAGCCAAAATACCATGTGAAATGAGGAACAGAAAGGTGATTCTCAAGCTGATGTGGGAAGAGGCTTCAGGAGCTAGAGAAACATGCATGCTGTAGGAAATCAAGAAGGTAATAGTCACATTGTCCCAGAGGAGCATTTCACAGGAGCAACGTACAGGAGTGCAAGAGGGGATGTATACATGCACAGCTTCAAAGCAATGTACCATTTGCCATTTTGAGCTGTAACACAGCTGAAGACCTGTTGCCTCAGATTCTTGCCATGAAAAAAGAAATGTGCCTGAAGGCAGGGACTAAAGGAGGAGCCAGGCTGGCTCTGGGCATTACTATACCAAGGAGCAGATGTGTGACTAGGAGTGTTTTGTGGAAAATGAGGTGAAACTGGAACACTTTCCTTATGCATCATGGCAAAAAGTTCAAAAGGAAAAGAGATAAAACATTTACCATCAAAGGGAAGAGGAGATAATTTTGGCAAGACAGCTGATATGAACTCAACTCTCAGCTCTACAGTGACAACCTCAGTCTGGAAAGTTACTTGAAAAAAAGGCAAGAGTCCAGTCCTCCTTTGATAGTCACTGTTTTCTCTTTCTGCCATTTTCATACCTGATACACTTAATGAGAAAATGTCAAAAATATCTCATAGCAAAGACAGTGAATCTGTTGAGTAACAGCATAGTTCACAAGAAATATGAAAAATAATACCTGGCAGCAAACTAAAATCTTCAAAGAAAAGATTGAAAACACATTTCATCTTCTAGGGTTTTAATATTTGCATGTTGAAAATACTGTAGTCTTTCATTGTGAAGACTAAGAGGACACTCCTACTGTTTTCCAAAATTTTGTTTGCACCAAGATTCTCCTAGGTAGTCCTGAGAGAGCAAGGATTTGAAGGACACTGTGCTTTGTCCCTTGAGCATGTACTCAACCATGGAATTTTTTTTTTTGGAGCTGCCATACATCTTTCCAAACAATGATGTTTCATACTTGACAGAAGTGGTAGCACTCCCAGTCATCTGCATTCAATTCTGGGCAGCTTAATTAATTAAGTGCTTATCTTAATGTGCCATGGGAAAAAAACCCAAAAGTTTTCTTAGTGAAAATAGATATAATGTGCTGACAGAATGTTAAAATACAATTGATAATTAGTGTGCATTGAGAGTTAAAAATATAAAGCAAGAGTCATAGTTTGGGAAAGGATTTGAGCTGCACAGTAACAGGAGAGAACAATGGTTTTTCTTGCTGTGATGTCTCTCATAAGATGAATTTTCTATGAACTGTTTTCTTTGAGGATTTGAAATCTTCCATGGAGGGTTGGCATCTGGAAATTGTCCCTTTCCATCTGGTTGCTGCTCCCAAGCCTTGATTTAGATTTAGATGCATTTGGCTATTTCCCTTGTGTGAATGGCTCCAGTGAGTTCTTCCTCAGAGTTTTTCTTACTACCAATGGGATGAATTTATCTAATTTACTGTAATATAAGAAAACAGAGAGATACCAGAAAAGCAGCTGGAGTTTAAATTAGCAAAGGAGGTGAAGGACAAGAAGAAGGGCTTCTATAACAGAATTGGAAAAGAACTAAAGAAATTGTGAGCCTGCTGCTAAGAACAGCTAGAGATTGAGGGACAAAGGACACAGAAAAGGTGGAGGAGGTCAGTGCCTTTTTGCCTCTTTTGCTGTGCAAGACTGCCTTCAGGCTCTCCTGCTCTTCAGCCTGGTTGCAATCTCCTCTGTGGCAATACCCAGGGGAGAGGAAGACAGAGTAAAGGAGCATTCAAGCAAGCTGGGCACATGGAAGGCAGATGGTCCAGATGGGATGTCTCTAGGAGCACCAGAGGAGCGGGCCAACATCACCATGTGGCTGCTCTACAGCAGTTTGATGGGCATGACAAAGTTTATGGAGCGAGTCCTCTTGGAGGTCCTGTCCTGGTGCCTGAAAGTCAAAAGGGTGATGGAAGCAGCTTGCATGGAGTTACCAGCAGCATGCTGTGCCTGATGAAACTGATTGCCTTCTGTGATGAGACAGATGACTCACAGTGAGGAGAGAGTGGTGGATGCTGTATATCTTGACTTCAGCAAAGCCTTTGGTGTGGTTTCCCACAGTATCTTGATTGCCAAATTGGTGAGATGTGTTTGGCTAAGTGGACAATAAGGAATAAGGTGAATAGATAATTGCCTAATAATGTGTCTTAAAGGATTTTAATCAATAGTATAATGTGTACCTAGTTGGTGGTCACTGTGATAGTCTTCAGGGATTCATATTTGGGACAGGACTGTTTGATGTCTTTAAATTACCTGGATGACAGCACAGTGTGCACTGCTCAGAAGATCCACAGCTGATACCAAGTTGTGTAGAGGGAGGTATTGCTAGACTGGAGCAATGCATTGATTGGACCCTCATGAAGCTCCGCAAAGGGAAGTGCAAAATCCTGCACCTGGGAAAGTAGAATCCCTGCAACCATCTAGGCCAGGGACTAAGTGATTAGCAGGCAACCTTGCAAAAAAGGAGCTATCAATTTGGAGCTACAAGTTAAATACCAGTGAGCAGTGCATCCCTGTGGCAAAGGCAGTCAATCACATCCTGCACAGTTTTAGCAAAACCATACCCAGGGGGTCCAAGGAAATGACTATTCCCATGTATTCGGCATTTATGAGGTTGTGCTGAAAGGTCTGCATCGAGTTTTGGGCTCCCCACTACAAGAAAGATATGGACCTTCTGGGGCAAGTTCAGCTCCAATCTCAAGATGTTCATGGGGCTGGAGAACATGATATAAAGGAAAGACCACGGGGATTGTTTTTTTCAGCAGAATATAAGGCAAAGGGAAGAGTTTATTGCTGTCCACAACTATTTAACAGGAGGGTGTAGAGAAGACAGACCTCTGCTCATAGGGGTGCAGTAAAAAGAGGCAACAGACAGAAATAGGGATAAGGAAAATTATTAAAAAAAGAGTAGGAAAAAAATCTTCAGTGTAAGGAAGGTCAACGACACAAATGCTGATGGAGACTGTGGAGTCTCCATCCCAGGAAACATTCAACTCAACAGGAGACAACCTGCTCTGGCTGCCCTACTTTTAGTGGGAAGTGGACTGGAGACTGCCAGAGTTCTCCTCAAACCTGGAATACTCTCAATTCTCTGGCAGTGTTAATCCTATAACAGCAACACTGTGGGAAACTAGAAGATGGTGGGTTAGAGACCACGATAAAAGCAACTCTTTTGGTTAGCCAGTCTAGGTATGGGGATGTTGAGAACATTTGAGATGCAAGGGCAGACAGAAGAGCACTTTGGGATTTGTTTGATGTGGTGAGCCAGTCATGCAAGAGGTGGGGAAGGAACTGATGTAGGGGCCAAACATAATGACTGTGAAGCTATTAAGAGCCTGATGGAAAATCCTGACTTGTTGCATGGTAAATGCTGTTCATATCAAATTACAAGTGAGAAATGTGAGAGAGATCAGCACTTCATGGCTGATAACTGCTTCCAAAGTGAGCTAGACAGGAGTGCCACATCCAATGCTCCAGAGCTCTGAAAGCAGTTCAACCTGAGACCTCAGCAATACCTTTGAGAAAGGGCAGGTGGTTCTTTCAGCTGTTCTCCTGTACAAATAGTTCCTGAAAAAAACCACAAAGTGAAAAATCTTAAAAGATGCCTTATTTAGTGAAGTAAATCTTTAGAGCTATCACTTGAAGAACAATGGTTTTTAAACTGACTTTAAACAAATAGTTTGTGTGACTATTCATTGTGAACTGATTGTAGTCAGTGGCTTGCTCACTATATCTCTAGCTCAGATGTTTGCCTTGTATGTGCAGCATGACACCCAGCCTGTTCTCAGTGGCCCAAATGTATGGTGCTAATCCTCTTCTTTGGTGACAAGTACTCTAATTAGTACTGCATTTCTCCAAAAATGCATTTTCTTCATTTACAGAATAAAATAATTAATTCTGGGAATTAATTTTCATGATAAAAAGTAATATTTCAACATATTATTAGTTATTATCTAGAAAATGGCTGGCAGCATCATGTCACAGGCTAGTTTTTCCTAGTTGTGACTTGCAAAATTCTTTTTTGAGAGAGGCTGCTAATACACTCTGGCCATTACCACATACCTAATAATTGCAAAGGACATAACTACCTGAATTCAGGATTTTCATTAGTAAAATTGCTATTCTCAGAATTCTGAAAGGGCCATGTCAAATGGAATCCTAGAATGCTCCTCCACAAACCCATTTTTATCAGCAAGCTCACAATACTGTTTCTGTCTCTGCTGACATATATTGATTCTAAGTTTTCACGACAGAGATAATGGCTTTGCTAATGGCACAGTAAGCCTCACAATTTACATCAGCTATAAATCATCAAGTATCTCAAGAGCATATAATCTACCATGAATGAGCAGACTCATAAATTGTGTCCCTGTTACATTTGTGTCAGTCCAGCCAGCCTATATCACTTATCTCTCCCCAGCCTACACATTTCAAAGTGCTACAGGCGAGGGGAAAAAAAAAAAAGACAACAGATAACTCTAGAAATTGATTTTCAGACATGTAACAACACATCTAAGAAAGGTCAGCAACCAAACTCCTTCTTGGGGTTGTTGGCAAAATAAAGTAAAATTGACACAAACTAAAAAGAAAAGGATGACAGCAAATTCATCTATCTGCCCCCTGGCTTTCAAGTACACCTGTGGCCTCATCATTTAGGAGGAAAGACATGGAACCCAAAGAGTACCACACACATGGACAGTGCATTAAACTGGGCTTTTTGTCCTTCATCATGAGCAGGTGGCTTTGCCTTCAGAAGTGGTGTGGCACTTTCCCAGCCTGCTGTGGAATAGCTCTTCATGGGCAGCCAAGGAGTTAATTTAAATGATGTTCTCTCTGCTCCCTGCCAGGAAGATGAGCCTTTCTGGCCAGGGCAGAGGGCAGAGTGACCTGCTGCTGCAGGGGACACAAATGCAGTCTCAATTTTACATAACTGCTTTAAAAATTTAAGCTGTCATGCTTCAAGACACAAGGACTTGACTGAATGGAGGGAGCAACTCTTGGCCAGTTTTCCACTAATCTCTGTCCTGACTGCTGTGCATTTTATCCATGTCTGACATTGACAAATGCAGGGGTTGTAAAAGCCTTCAGTAAAAGGAAAAGATTGAGGTAGGCAAGCAAATTAACACAAAGTTTAGCCTCAAGCTGTTCTCTGCTAAATGTTTTCCTGGCATTCTTTCTGCTGGGGCAGTGCTGCTTCAGGGCTCAGGAGTGTCTCTGTGATGTGCTCTGCCATGTGGGCTTTTAAATAAGCTGATATCTAGTCAGACTCTGGTTTTCTCTCTCATGAGCACCAGTAGTTGTGAACACTTGCCAGGGTTTCTCTTCAGACTTTCAAAATTTGTGCCTAAATTTGTCTTAGTACATAGACTGTATCATGTCAAAGTCACATTGGGCTCTTGGATAGTTCAGCTTGGGGGAAAACAGGTCAGTCTGCTGGATGGTTTATCAGGTTTGAAAAAATTAATTGCTCTCTTTTTGAGGGCTTACACAGGGCCTTGGTGGAATTAGCAATGCAAGCCTAGTTTTGCTGATCATGGAATCATAGATTGGTTTGGGTTGGAAGGGACCTTAAAGATCACTTAGTTCCACACCCCTCCCCAGGGAGCCACCCACCAGGTCAGGCTGCCCAGAGCCCCCTCCAGCCTGGCCTCAGCCAGAAGCAGAACCAAGCCTGACTGCATGAGATGCAAAAACATTTGACATGAATAGCATGAAGTGAGTCTACAGAACAGGCAGCTGCAGTACTGCCTTTCAGCAGAGCTTGAATGGCAGTGCAGAGTATTTTAAAATGTTTTGATATCTCCCCTAGGCCAGGAAAACCCAGCAGATCACCCCACCCATGCTGCAGAAAAACTTTCAGCTGATTGTGGAGGATCCTCATTCCAGTTAGCAGGCTCTACAATGCCTACAGCTACTCTAACCTTGACAGGAACTGAACTAAGATGTTTTGCAGAATAGGTAATCACAAATAACTGTTCTATCTCTTGATCTTTGCAAGTACCTCATTTTATTTAGAAGTATTGCTTGTGAAAGTTGGAGCTGTTAGCACAGATTGTGATTATGAAAAATTTACAAATAACATCACTGACATAAATTAAATTGTTGAACAGTGAAACAATTGGCTATTTTTTTTTTTTGCAATGTCCTTTGCTGAGACTCAGCAAAGCCATGAGAACCTTAGGTTACCCTGTCTCCCCTAAAGTCATCATAAGATCCTTTGCTATTCTGAGGAGAGACATACAAACCAACCTGTGGAATTTTTTTATTTTATGTAATGCAGACAATTAAGCAAAAATTAAATTCTAAAGACAAAAGTAAACACAAAATCTATAAATTCCCTTCACATTGGACCTGTGTAGTAATTTTTTTTGATGTTGAAGACATTTCATAGAAGTTTTCTTTGGTTTTTTTTGCTTAAACTGTGCCCATATGAAGCCTGCTGTCAAGCACAAGATTCCTGGAAACAACAATTACTAGCTAGAATGCCTTCACATTCACAAAAATGTCATGTTGGAGTTTTCTGCCCTGCTGTGTATGTTCCATTTTAGAGTGATAACTCATTTACTTTGTAGGTGAATAATATATGATCTTTAATATTTGAATAGCCCCTTACACTGTAAAATAAAGCACATTTTGAATGTTTTACTCTTAAATAATACTGTAATTAGTATGTGTTTCATTAGAAAGTGTCTCAAGAACCTTCCTATTCCTTTTCCTTAGGAGCATTCAATCAAATTCAGTTATTCTGGGACTGGAACATGAGAACTACAATGACAAGTTTATGATGCAGTGTGCTTGCTGTGGAATGGGAGCATCCTGGCTCCATAGAAAGCCACAGATAATTAAATAGAACTGGTTTCTTCATAAAATGTTTTTCATCTATGAAACATCATACAGAAGATTCTCTTTTCTTCTATGAGCCTTTGAAAAGAACTAAAACTCTTTTATTTTATTTTATTTTTCTCCAGACAGACTGTTTTACGTAGAGGCTGTATTTCAACAAAAAAATTTCATAAAGAAAAAAAAAATTGTAACAGTTGCCACCTCTTTTTTTTTCATCTTCAAAGTCAAATATTTTGCTTTGGGCCTTTACCCAAAGACTGCTATGATAAATAATAGATACTATACTATCTGCAAAATGTTATTTTTATGTTCTTTCTATTTCAACAAATCCTGTCCTTTTCTAATATTAAGAAATCTCTATGGTTGGCATCTAAAAGTATTTTTCAGCACAAGAAAAATGATCTTCACTTTCCTTTGTTCATTTGTTCTTGACTAAACTTTATGGGTGCATTTGAGCTGAAAAGAAATTAATGCCATGATTGGGGCTCCCCTGATATCACTGCACAGAGCTGTGGGTGGGAGGAGGGGAGATGAGAAAGGCATGATTGCCTCTCTATAAATAGAGCATTCTCTGCACATCACCAGTTCTGCACAGATGTCTGTCAATGACATAGATGCTGCTTCAGAAATTACTTAAACAGCTGCATTCCAGGCAGAGAGGAGACAATTAACAAATGGATTTGGGTTGCAGAAACATTTCATTTGGTGACAGATGTTTGGATACAATCTTACTTTTTATTTATGGAATAAATGCTCCTAATCTGATTTCCTTCTATTATTTCCCAGAAGAACATAAGTAATTATTTTCTAGGTGAATATGTTTATATCACAATCTAAGAGTCAATCATTTATTATTTTACTAGGAGAAAATAGATGCCTTTGAAGTACTGTTTGACTAAACACAGACCTACTCCCTGGGCAAAGGACATGCACAATATTTGATGAGGGAATATATAAAATCTGAAACAGAGGGGCTGCTTTCCAAGAAGAGGACAAACTTCTCAGGGAGAGGTTTTCTAGGACAGTGTTGACCTACCCCTTGCAAATGTCCCTTATGGGGATGTATACTCAACTTTTCAAGTTTCCAAACCTGAAGTAAATTTCCTTCTGGAAATTCACTGGTAAATGAACAAGTTCTAGATTTTTATATAAATACATTTGCCTAGAAAATAATACTTTACATAATAATAAACTGCTGGATAAGCTGGGGGAACATGAGACAAATTCAATATCCAGGATTATGAAGTCAGATTAGGTTACCTACTTGTGCCTCCTTGTCTTAAAATCTATATATCCTTAATAATTCCCTGGATAACTTTCAGATTTTGGTAAGGAGTGCCACCATGTCCTCTTTAAATCAAGTTGCTTAGGAATGCCATGAATAAGGGTTTACCTTGGTTGGTAGTTCCTTCTCATGCCACTGACTGAAACAAACCTGGAGGTTTGTTTCCCTCTCCTAAAGGGACTAGGATTTTTCTACTTATTTTTGCAACTATTTAAAAAAATATTTGAAATATTTTCCTTTTTCCCTGCTTTGCTAAATAATATGTGTGGCTGTTCCAGATCAGCTGGCATTAATAGGGGGCTGGGGTGAAGGAGACAAGGCAAGGGGAATTGGAAAGGCATTTCAGGGAGTGTGGGGAGTGAGGCAAGTGCAATGGGAAGGAACTGGCTGCTGTGATTTAAAGCATGTGGTACGTGTTAGCATGGAGCAAAGTGCATGCAGGGAGCTAATGGAGCTGGTGTAGTCTCTCAGAGGAGACAATTTAGGTATGCTGGATATCTTAACTACCTTTTTAAAAGCCTGGAATAATTTGGTTCTAATTTCTGAGCAGGGACTTGCAGCCCACACAGCAGTAAGTCTTGATAATTATTAATTATATGTTTTCCTTCTGTTCTCTATGTCCTTGTTTGTAAAAGCTGTGTGGTAAAGCTAGAATATTAAGAGGTTTATGGGCTCTGGCATGCCACCTAGCTAGAAAAGAGGAAAATATTTAAAGAACAAATGGATAACAGAAAGTATAACCTTGAACTTGCACCCTTTGGGAAGGCACTGAAATGTGGGGTGCACTCATCCAGCACACTTGGCCACTGAAGGAGTGAGGAGGTGATTTCCTGGTTTAGCTACAATTAAACTTTTAAACAATTAAACACACACCCTCTCCTTTCAGTCTGATCTAAAATGGCATCAGGCAGCAAAGGCATAGGGCAAACCACCCATGGAGGAAATTCCAGCCTGAAAACGTGCCTTAGCTTTATCCCAGCAGAGATCCAGACTCCACGGCTTTGGCTCAAGCACTGAGGTGCAGCACAAAAGGAACCACTCAAGTACCATGGAGAGCACAAATTAAATCTGAAGAGGAGAAACTTTGGTATGAAATTTTTGTTTCTACTTCATTACCTTATAAGAAGCTGCACTACCCTCCTACTGCAAGACCACTGTGTTCCTTTCCAAACGTGGATATTAGTCTAAAAATCCAGCCTTCTGTAAATGTGAACACTTATGTTGTTTTTTATGTTGTACCTACTTAAAGAAATACTGTCCTCTGATCTTTCTTGAGTTGCCTGACTCTCCCCAAAATATTTTTTCCCACTAGAAATAATGAAGCAACATGACTTGCAATAGGAGAACAATGTTCTGGAAATCATGAAAGCAGCCTGTTTGCCACAGTTACAAAGAAAAAGTATAATTGGACCAGGATTTCAAGATGCTGAGGAGATACATATTGATTTTGACTCCTTTGAAAAATAAATTTGCCTTCAATCCTTGACACACTCAGAAGAAATTATTTCCTTACTAGTTCTGCCATGGTTTTCTTCCACAGGTTTGGACATAATGTCATTCTCTGCATGGTAGTTTGTATAGTAAGTGAATTATTGCAGTGTTGCTGGGAAGAGGCCTAAGAAGTTCAGACACTATAAAAGCAGAGCCCACCCACACTTTACTTTTAACATTATCACACAACACAAGCACAGAATATCTCAAATTAAGTTAGAAATCTCAAACCTTTTATCTCCTGCCCTTTTGACTAAGAATGTAATGTGTTTCTCAGCTCTTTAAATTGCAGAAAGTGGTCTCACTAGAGTAGCAAACTTCTGTGATAAAGATTTATTCGCAATTATGACTAGTAAGAGAGGAAAAGAAAGGCAGTTTTATGAAAGCATAGATGTCTGCTGCAAAAGGTAGATTGAGCTGGGAAAGTTAGGGCAATAATAGAACACCCTTTCTTGCTTGAATAATATTTTAAAACACATCACTATTTGCAGTGTGATGAGTGCTGCAAAGAGGTCACACTGGCTCTCAAATCTGCTTGGAAAATGGCAGAAATTATGAATTCTTCTGTCATCTTCTCTTGTCTTTGTCCTCTCCACATTTGCTTTATCTCTCATTTGTGTCTTTCTGGTGAATCCACAGATGTATCCTCTCTGAGATAAAGTGTCTGTTGGCTTGGCTGGGCTCTCTGGTGAATATGGAAGCAATGACAGCAGTGGCTCAGCTCCTCCTGGTGAGGACTAGAAGCTGAAAACTGGTCAGCAGAACCCTCAACATTCAGAATAAGTGCTGCCAGAATTCATTGTCTGGGAAAGACTTGGAATAGATTGCACCTGGGCCACTAACTTTATTTCATAAAGAAAGTAGCTTGCTAATGTGAGAAAATAAATGTTGGGTAAAAATAGGAGAGAAGAGACCATTACTGTGCCCACTTGCTGCCAATCAGGAGAAGGAGGAAGACATCAACCTAAATACAGTTCCTGCAGCTCATGAGCACATTGAGGGCAAAAGCAGAAGCACAAGAGGAAAATTTGGTGCCAAGGAAAGGCAACAGAGTCTTGAAACTATCGTTGGTGTCACCAATGGTTTGGCTCTCAGTCCTCAGGAGAGCAACAATAATTAATGGACTTGTGTGGATGGGCTTTAGAGAGTTGGAAATCCCTGGGAGAGCCATTCTCCAGGCAGAAAAACTCAGTCTGCAACAGACATCAGGCCTGATTTTGTGTATTTCCAGATCAGTTCCAATGGGCACTGCAGACACATGGCTGCTTTACCCTTTATGGTGCTTTGTAGGAACACAGAGCACCTGGAGCATCAGGTCTGCTCTTCCACTGCTTTATTTTTAGAGCCAGTCACCACTCTTTTCCTTAACAGCTGTTCAGAATTCTCAAGTGATTCACATTTTCTTGTCTTTTTCTCTATTTAGTTATATCAAAATTTAGAAGCCCTGGTGCAACTTAGGCAAAAAGAAAGTAATTAATACACCATTACTTTATTTGCAATCCCTGCACCCAGGGTTACACTTCCAATTACATATTCTCATAAAACATGTAAGTGCTGGAAAAGTTAGCATGTCGTGTAAACAAAGCAGCTGGCCCAGAGGAAGATTTACCCTGTTGCAGTTTGTTGTCATGGGGGTTTTGCTTCATTAAATTGAGCATGCAGTGAGAAAAATGACCACATCACTGAACAAAAATTCCTCAGCAAAGGGAAAACACCAATAGGTATAACATACAGCAAGCTCTCTACACAGTGCACACTTGTGGCTGTAGTCACCTGGAATCAGATGGACTTTGAACATTGTTCCCCAGGTTATATCACATCTCCAGTGTGTCAGAGATATTACTGGTGCTTTAAATCTTGGTCTTTTTATGGCAATATTGTACAGAATCACATACCTGTCACCTGACAGTACAAGAGAGTTAAGGATAATAAGGTCTTTTCTTAATGTTCTCTTCAGGTCCTAAAACTGTAGTGATTTTTTTTTTAGTGATTTTTTTTTTTTTACTAAAATTAATATGCTACTTTTTTCGGTAGTATTTGAATGCCTATAACTACAGCTGTCCACAGCAGTCATCTGCAGCAGAAGAATAAGGGTTATTCAGCTTCAATGTATGATTCAGCCATGAGAAACTGGGTGTCTTTAACCAAGCTGATGCCAATGAAAATCTACTTTTAAAATAAGCCATTTCCATCAGTGAAGAAAGATGGCAGTGTAGTGAGAACATATTGTCTGGCACAACCAGACCCTATTAGGTCTGGCTATAGCCTTCCAATGGTATTATGAGCAAGACAGCTAATCAGTCAGTGCCTCTGTTCCTCAGCTATAATAAAGGTGATAATTCTTTGCCAGGCTATTCCTTTTTTTCTTGTCTCTTCAAGGCATAGTCTGCACCATGTAGGACCATCCTAGAGGGTATTATTTTTATATCAGTAGTACTTTCAAATACAAAATGTGGGCTAAAGCATCTGGT
>VYZP01032463.1:538-20139 GCA_013400635.1 Hypocryptadius cinnamomeus
TTTTTTTACTCCCATATAGAAAGGAAAAGGTGAAATCAGACTTTTTATCCCTAGCTGTAAGCCTGTGAAAACCCCTTGCATACAATCTGTCAAAGTCACACCTGAATCTGGAGCTGCCTGCATTAATTATCAACTTTTCTATGTGTTAGTGCTTACATATGGCATCTAATTACTACTTCCTAATTCGGCAAAGTTGTGCCACTTAAAATTTCAAAATTATTTTTTAAATTTTCCACTAATGAAATCAATAAAAATAAATTATAAGATTACTCAGCTACCCTCCTGCCTACTTTATTTTTTTAAATAGAGAATTTTGTCATTTTCCCTGAAGCAGTGATGCTTTGATCCATTTAAGAGCATACTGTCTTCAGGATATGTGCCTGAAAGTACTGACTGTGTTCAAATCCAGATCCAAGACATTTAAGCATTTGCAAATTGTAGGATGTTAACGGCCACAGACAACTTAGAGTCAAGCAGGTGTTTGTAAATTTTTCAGCATTAGACTGGAGGAACCCCCTTTGTTTGAAAAAGGGAAAATATCCTTAAAAGGATAAATACTGTGAGTGATAAAATCTAGTAATGGTGGAGCCTTCAAAGTTGAAAACATGCTTTTTTGGCAGAAAATCCTTAACCAAAACTTTCTAGACAGGTTAAAACAACCTGCACAAAGATCAGGTTTGATCAGACCAGGACACACTACAAAATTCATCATCTGCAAATCTTCAAGAGATGTTATGCTTTTCAAGAGTAAGAAGATTTTCAGAGTCCCCCTGGGTAGACAAATTAATTAAATCTGAGGGCAAGTCTTGCCCCATCAACTCTAGGTGCTAAAAGCTTGGTGGAAGAGATCAAGATTTGCTTCATCTGCATGAACAGAGAAATGACTTGGACAAACTGTAGTCAGGGAATGAACCATGGGAACAGGTTGCCCAGAGGAGCTGTGGAAGCCCCAGCCCTGGAAGTGTTCATGGCCAGGTTGGATGGGGCTCTGAGCAGCCTGGTCCAGGTGTGCTGGAGGTGTCCCTTCCATACCCATTTCCCAGTTTCCATGAGGTGAGCTTGGCCTCTGGTGCTAAGGGACAGATTCCTCAGGTGATGCAGACATCTAAGGGCAGGAACAGTGATGGAAAAGGAGGAGCATTTTATCCTGGGAGTCTCTGGCTTGGATGCTCACTCAAAGATTTTTCACAATGGACTCAATAAGGGGAGGGGGCACTTAATCACACAGCAAATACTGTTCTTTGAAAACCTCTGTAAATTGAATGAGAGGACCTTCCTTCCTCCCTATGGAACTTGAACAGGTCTATCAATTCGCAAACATGTACAAGCTCAGAAGAATTGTAGAGTGTTCAACTTGTCCTACCTGTCTTTCCACAAGAAATTTTTGACCAAGAAAATTTCTTAAACCTCTTTGCAAACTGAGAAACACCACTTTATCCATAAAATCCACTGGGATCCTCCCATGACTCAGAAATCAAAGAGACTTGAGTATTCCTTGAAAGCTCAACCACCATGGATCATGAAAACCAAGATGCCTTGGCATGTCTTTTTTCTTTTCCCCTTTGAACTTACCAATCTGGTTGAAGAGGTACAGTTTACAGTTTGCTGTTGGCATGGATAATATACCTCCTCAGATGGATAGCCTGGAGCATATGGGAAGCATGTGCCAAACAAACCTCCACATCCCCCAAGCTGTTGTTTTTTCTCTTTCTTGATCTCCAAGCTGCTGGCAAACTGTCACCCACTCCATGAACCCCATAGCTATGCCCTGCCTTTCTGAGGAGCTGTACCATTATTACCATCACTGTGGTATTAGTTTGCCTTCTGTTTCTCCAGTTGATTTAAAAAAAAATAGTTCACCACCCCTTGAACATGCCTATCAAAAGTTCCCACACCCTTCAGGAATCTAAATTTAAAAAGGTGTTTAATTTGACAGTTGGAACTCCTGAACTGACAATTTGTTTTTTCCCCAAAAATACAAAGAAAGGCAAGAAAAAAAAAAGGTGAAAAAGCCCAATTCCTTGTGATTTTTATGCTTGGAATAGATGCCAGAAATAAGAGAGTATTCCCACAGTGCAGACAGGAGTTTCATGCAGATAACCCTAGACTAACAGCAGCAGCCAGGAGCCAACCTACCCTGCTTTCCAAGCAGGCACTACTGGCAGAGAAGGACAGAATTTGCACAATTCCCCATAGTGTTTTTCCAATATGTTCAATCTCCTTTAGAAAGAAACACTTCAGGCAACAAACAAGTAACTCACTGGGAGTCAATTTTGGCCCATTGCCTCTTATTTTTCTAATTTGCCAAGGAAATTGAGGTGAAATTTATCTTTGAAAGAAGAACCCATGGAGGCCATACTTAGTTCACAGGGTTCAGGCCAGCGTTCCTGTGCCTAAGGGATAATTGTGCCCACTGCTAGCAGTAAATACTAGGGACTGGAGTCTGGATTCTAACAGCAACGTTCTCCTTGACCACAGTGGGGCCTGAAAAGTTCAGTCCTTCTGCCCATCCAGGTGCCTTGGCCTCTATTCTGAGTGCTCAAAGACAACAACAAATCACTGCTAAAAATCTTTGGGCAAATGTTTTTCTCCCAGAGGGTGGCTGGGCACTGGAACAGGCTCCCCAGAGCAGTGGTCATAGCACCAGACTGACAGAGGTCAAGGAGCATTTCGACAATGCTCTTAAGCACATGGTGAGATTTTTGGGATTGTCCTGTGCAGGGCCAGGAATTAGACTTTGAGAATCCTCATGGACGGATATCTATCCTTCCCAACTCAGAATATTCAATGATTCCATGATTCCAACCTGAGAGAGAGAAACAAACCCTCCTGTACAAATGGGTGATGGCCCATATTTCCTGTGCTCACGGTCACTTTTGTTTGGAAAGTTGTCATAATGGGAAACCTAGCATAATGTGAAGTTTTAATTTCCTTCCAAACTTCATAATCCTTGGAGAAGCCTGAAAAAGGGATGCACTACAATTAGCAAAAAAAGAAGCCTTAAAAAAGCCTTGCGGAGAGATTTAGAGCCCAATCATAATTTACATTTGCAGGTATGTAGATCTCTAAGTGCATGGCTTCTGCCCTGATTACTAATTAATGAGGTGCAAAGATGCCTGTTGGAGGAACCAGCTCTGATTATGTGGGCCTTAAGGGAAAATGAAGCTCTTGCAATCTAAGAAGGCAGATGATATCTTTAACATATATTTTAGAAAATTACAGGAACAAATCAAGGGGCAAAATATACACGTATATATTTTTAAAGAATCACACGCTGCCAAGTTGCACTACCATTCGATTATCTTATTTCCCTGAATATATAAACCTGGCATGTTTAATAGATTTACCTTGCCATCTATTTTGCATGTCATATACATACACTTAGGCAGTACCCTAGTATTCCAAATGGATATTACTGTCTTTATAGCATTCATTTTTCAATCGTTTTGAGGAATAAGTATACAGAGAGCTCCAAAATGGGCTTCCCAGCTCATAATGAAGCATATGATTAAAACCTAAATTTGGCTCAGATTCAGAATGGCATCATTCTGTAAAAAGGTACTTTTGGCAAATGTTTAAGGCCGATCATGTATTTACATAATTTGTTAACACAGGTATGCCTTTTTGTTTCTTTTATTTTAAATTTTCAGCATCAACATTTTATCTCCGTCTTATCAATTTCAGGTGCTCCCACAATACCTCACTGTTAGGAGAACCCAAGGGAAGGATGTATGCAGTGAGGTATGTCATGACATACAGCAGGTATAAGGAACACCCTTTTTTGAGCACATTTCCTTCCTTCTTTAAAGCAGAAGATAAAAGGGAGTTCAGAGCAGCTCAACACCTTCCCAGCACGTCAGGTGTAGGGAAACTGCCTATTATTTTCACCACAAAAGGAGTAAAGCAAAATCTCTCACAATGTTGTGCTTAGTTTAGAGAAAGACACAATTAAGTAAAAATAAATTGAACACATACCATTTGACTTTTCACTATCTGCGGGTTTCATCTGAATAGGATGATGCATCTAAAAACAAAAATGAAAGAGAGTAAGGCAGGTTGGATAGTCATAAAAAATAAAGAGTGATGTTTTAATGAAGGGCTAAAAAGAGACATGATTTAATATTAAACATGTTGAAATTATATAAATTCAGAATAACACTGTATTATAGGCTTATAAGAAAAAATAAAATTGTAAAGGAGTATTTTATAATGAGAAAGTTTAAAAAAAAATATCATTGGACCCATAGGACTCATATAAATCTTTAATTTGCTGTATCTCGTTTCAGAAGACCTCTAAAGTTACAGCCCTCATTAGTTTATGGCATGCTTGGTTTCTGTTTTACCAACTTTTTTTTTTTCCTTTAGCTCAACCACTGCCAAAACCAAGATGTAATTTTCAAGTAATTTAAGAACTAGCAAGCATTTCTAATGTACTCAGAGGAGTTGAGTTTGACAAATGAACTTTGCTTGTAATTAAAAAAACTGTGCTCATTCTTTTAGGACTGAAGAAGAAGAGATCTTGATTCCTAAAATAGCTTCCTATAATTGTTTAGTATCTCATATTTTTGTTTTAGAATTCATTACACATTCATTCATAAAGCTTCCACCACAATACATAACAATTCTGGCTTCCATAAAAATTCCAAATCCTTTTTCCTTTTCAACCTCTTCCTCCATTCATGTCCCTCTTACTGCAAAGGAAACCAACCCCTGTCTGCAGCATTCTGTGCTGAACATCCCACCTTGGCACACTCAGGCTGGTGTGTCCTCAGCTTTTTCTACTAAATGATACTGCTCCCACACTGAATTGTTGATAGCTCTAATAAAATTTCTACAAATTGTGCTTTTGTTCTTTCAGGAATAATAACACCACAGCAGCTGAGCTCCCTCATGATCAGAGTTTTCCGCAGGACATTGGTGATAGCCAGCCTTGTGGCCACTGTGGTGTGTTCAGGGAAATTTTATTACAGCTTCTCAAAAGCCTCCAGAACTGACCTCACATTGAGATTCAATGTGGGAGATGTGTAAGCTTGCAAAAAAAACCCCCATTTTTTATTTTCTTTCTTGGACTCTGCATAGTTACTGGGATTTGACTGCACAAACCTTCCAGCAGCAGCAGGGCCACTGCCTTTTCTCTCCTCAGCAATTCCTTCCCAATTCACGTGAACAGGTGAAAAAATGTATGCTTTTTCTACTTTTCTCTCATTTTTCAGTGCAGCGCAGCTGTGTATTACTTGAAAATGTCAGAGGCAATTCCATTTTCTTAATAAAAGATTGTTATGACAAACTCTAGGAAACAAAAACAGCTGAGCAGGAGAGAACATCCATGCCCTCATATCAAATATGCTTTCAAAGCTGCACAGAAACCCACATCTGCATTGCTTTTGGTGAGGTAACTTAACCACCAGGGAAAAAGTTGCTGGATTCTTCAGAAAATATAAAATATTGCTGTGAATGTTTCTGTTAGATTTAGTCAAAGTCCAGAATGCTCCCTGGCCTTGCAAATCAATGTATTCCCTGTGCTGCTTGCACAACTCCCCAGTGTGTCCTAGGGAAAGGCAAAGCCACAAGGTAGAAGTAGTTGTCAGGATGCATACATTTTCTTCAGTTTTAACAATTCTGTTCTCTTTAAATCATTTGTTTCCTCAATGGACTTTAATAGCCCAGCACTTGCCTGCTACCACTCTTATTAGATCAGTTTTATAGAAAAAAGGGAACTTCTATCGTTCTCTGTCTTCTTTTGTGCTTAGGATTTTTCCTGACATCAACAATACGCTGGGCACTGCAGGAGACTTAAAATTTGTGGGAATGTGAGGCAGCATGTCCACTCAGCAAGCAAAAACAGAAAGAAGAAAAAAGGTGCAACTTGCTCCACAAGGCTGTTGCAGGTTACTGAGGTCTCTGAGTGGTGAGAAAATAGAGGAAAGAAAGGCAAGTGTTGAAAATTCAGGAATATGCAGGATATAAGAGAAAAACCTAGTCCAATTTCAGGCCTTTTGTAGACAGAGAATCAATCAATCAATTGCTCTTTACAGATGCGTTTATGTGCCCCTAAGAGGAGATATTTTGAATATTTTGATATTCCGGCCCTTTATTATTATGGCCTTTATTATCTTGCCTTTCTTTCCTCTAACAACATCAAAAACCTCTCACTTTTCAAACTGCCCAAACCAGAGAAGCCAACTTTAGACCAAATTCAGGTGAAGAAGTTATTTTTGCAGCCCACGGTCACAACACAAAGACCAGTGTTAACTGACAAGCACATTTACTGCATATCCAAAGTTATCCTCTTCAGTCACACATCATTACCCTCAGTTCATTAACTCAGTAATCTGGCACATTCAAAAACCAAGAGGTAAGACTTAACATGATGCTTCAAATAGGTTTTGACTTGATTTCAAAAGTTCCTGCTAAAAACTCACGGTCCTCCTCACACCATCAGGCTGAATTTGGGAGTGATGCATTGTGCTTAAAATTGCATCAGTGCAAAACCAATAAAAAATCCAGCTCAGGCCTGGAGAGTTTAAACTACAGAACACCCCCAGAAAAATGGATGTGATACACAAACCTGGCTTCAGTGAAAAGTGGAAAAATACCTTACTGACAGTTTCCTAACATGAGAGGGCTCATGTTGAAGCTTGTTTAACCCTGACCATCACCAATTGATACATTAACAACCTTTAACACTAGATTCAATAAAACATGCCATTTATAACCTGAAATGGGTTTTACAGAGTCACTGGTTCGCATCTCATTATTAAACTCATTGCTGACCTCTAGAGACAACTGCCGTGACAATACATATTATAAGCTCTCTACCCATAAAATATTTAAAGGCAGGTGTAAAAAAGAAAAGAAAAGAAAAGAATAACTCTCAAAGAAGTGTGTAGTGAATAAGAAAATTAAAGGGGCAGAGACGAAAGTTAAATAGGTACTATCCTTTCACTCTACAATGAGCAAAAGACAAAATAATCTGTATGTTTTGTATCTCCCTTGTATAACTGCAGGCTATAAAATAATAAAATAGCTGTGCTTTCCCAGGCCCTCCAAAAGATTACAGATGATATAAAACTGTTTCAAATTAGATGCCACTCACTAGAATCATGTCATCTACTGAAATGAAGGATTTCCCGTCTTATCAGGAAGCTGTTATTGTAACTATACATCACTTATGGATCTCAAGGTAAGTGATTTCTCAGTATGTCATGTTGTCACACAGAACAACAGGAAACATTTCCTTCTTTTCTTGGAGAAAGCTTTTCTTATGAAAATACAGTATTTATGAATGCACACTTACAATTAATAAAGAGGCAAGAACAAGAAAAATAACCTCAGCAAGTCATTTATTACCTTGAACATCATCCTGTGCACAGCACACACAGTAAAAGAGAACGACACGGCTCTCAGGCAAGTTCTTTCTGAGCATGGGCAGCTTCCCCTGGCAAGCACTGTGCATGGGGATATCAAACCCAGGCTGGAGTATGGGCTGTGAGGAGCAACCTCTCCTCATCAATATTACAGAGAGTTCTACTGAACACACTTGTGCAGCAAGCAGGGCATGACCTGCCCTTCCTACAGGTGCTCTCTGTCCATTGGTGTCAAAACACACTGTGCCACTGTTTTACAGCTGAGAGCAGTTGCCCAAGGTTGCCAGTGCTTTGTGGCAGTGCTGGCAGCAAAGTGGGGACTTCACTGCTGCTTGTGCTGTCACAGAGGCCACCCAAAGCCCAGGGCCATGAATGTCACTGCCTCTCCTTGGGCGCATCCCAAGCCGGGGTGCTGAGGCAGTCCACAGGAATCAAAAAGGCAAAGAAACAGTTGTCAAACATGCAACCCTGAAAATCCCCCTGAAATTAATGAGAATCTGGCTGCTGGCTATGTCCAGGGCAACAGCAGGACCACGCCAAGGCCTAGTATTGCAATTGAATAGCTACATCTTTTTTCCCCCCTCTTTTTCCTGAGTACATCTTGCTGCATGTAAACATAACGTCATTAGAGAAAAAAAACCACAGCAAAGCAACCCAATGCATCTCAAAGGCATGCCACCTCTCCAGCTTCAGAGCCTCAAAGTCATCTTTTCAACAAAAATAGCAGTACCTATTTACATTCTTGTCAAAGCCATGTGACATCTGCATGGGAGAAAACAAGCCGGCTAAGAGTCTATTTCTGGCAAAAATATTGCAAGGAAATTAGATTAACCTGGGTGGAATTCTATCTGGGAATTTGGAGTCTGTCGTGGTGATTAAGTCATCATTTCTGTCAGATTACTCTAATCAGCTGTCAAATACGATTCCGCAACCCCATCTGTAACTTGGCATCCTCGTTATTCAGTCGACGTTACCTTCTGTATACAAAACAAACACCAAACAAGGAGGTGTGTGCAGTCTAGCATTTAGCAGAGTCATTAGCTGTGATTACTATTGTGTGGTTGCACGTTGCACAAGGCGATCAGCTCATGGATTGTTTTGTTTAGTCAGGGGGTGCTTCAAATCAGGTGTAATCTTAAGCCTGAGGTGTCAAGGGTGAATGGGTAAGAACTGTCTCCAGGCATGGACGAGCATGGGATTGGCATACTCCAAGTCACCAGTGCAGCAACGGCAACTGCTTAAATCACATTTCAGAGTTGTCAATATATTTGCTGGAAAGGCTTTTGGACACCTGCTTTCCATCAATTTTCTGAAGAGAAATGGGCATTCAGATATTCTGGGTAGGCTAAAGACTTCCTGCGAGCAGCAATTTCCATGAGTGAAACCAGGTTTGTAGGAGGAGGCAGTTGGCACTGGAAATGGTCTGTATTGGCTGCTTTAAGATGTTACACATCAGTATGTTAGTCTTACACAGGACTTTGATGATTAAAAGCAGGAGATGCCTTTCAGTGAAGATGAAGAAGCTGATGGGCTCATTTTGCTGCAGCTGTGTTGAGTCTGTGAAATTTGGATACCCTCAGCATCTCTGAAATTCTGGCCACCTAGACTGAAAAATCTTTTTTCTTTTTTTTTTTTTTTTTATGGTCCATTGCAAAAGCACCTTCATACATGATTACTACATCTGTTAGCAGCTTTTATTGTCCATTCCTGCCACTGTGAATGGACATGCCTTGCTCCTGTTATTTCTTGTGCCTTGAGGAAGGAAAATCTCTTGGCAAGAAAGGACTCTGAATGCACATCAGACCTGCCTGCACCTTCACCCAGCTCAGCATGGCAGTCAAAGACCACCTCCTGAAAGTCCTCTGAAGTTAAGCAGAATGTGACTTTTCACCATCAGAGTTGAGGGATTGCGTGTGGAGAATGTTATCTATGACTCCTCACTCTTTACCACTCCTGTATTCACCTCCAATCCTTTAAAACCACCAGCAGACTTCTAAAGCTCTTAACCCTTTTCAGACCTGTCCCCTTCCTCCCTTCCCTGTCATCTGCCCTGGCTAGAAGTTTCTAACCATGACCCAACTCAGTTTGTCCCTTACCTGTCACCCTCACAGACCACATCACAGAGAAACACCACACAAAGTAGAGCTAAACCTCCCCCCAGGCAAAGGGTAAATTTGAAGAACTCAGGTTACTTGGGTAACAACCAAACCAAACAAAAAGCAATAGGATTAAATGATGACAGCTTGCACATATCTTGTCATTTCTAGCACTTAGGGATTTGCTTCTTGCTAGCATTAATCACTGTTAAAGCCAAATGGGATTTCTTCCATATTTTCCATATCTCAGAACTGTGAAATGTCAAGAGAGAATGTGGGATAGAGAAGAAGAGACATTAGACCTCAATTAAACCCTAATTTTCTTTTTGGGTGAAGGATTATAAATTCTGAGACTTTGGGAATCAATAGGAAAACCGAAGAGGAAGGAAATATTAAAAGGAGCAGCAGAGACAGGCTAAGGGCTCAAAAGAAAAACACCTAAAGAGGTACCAGCATGGAAAACAGTGGGAAAAATTATATTCTTTGCCTAACTCTGGTCTGGAAATTAATTCAAAGCTTTCTCCAAACTTCTGATCCAATTAGTGAGTGCAGTTTAATTAGAGCAGCAGTCCAAGGAAAAAACAAGGCTAACCAGGCTTCTGAGAACCTCTACTGAGTCTGGAGTCAGGAGGGAATGTATTGACCTACCAGAATATTGGGGGAAGAAGAGAAAATACTGCATAAGCACCAGAGAATTAAACGATTTTCAGTGTCTTTAGAGACCATTGTTTTTCTGGACTATTATGTGCAGATACCTCTATACCCCCTGCCACACCTCTCATTTCACCCTTTAGCTCCCCAGTTTTTCCATAGGATCTTTCAGAGGAGCTCTTGAACACTCATTTCTCACATCATTTCATTGCCGACTGGTTTTGCTTTTTTAAACCCTTGTGACTCACAAGTAATATGAGTTTCCCAGAAGTGAAGGAGGTGTATTTTCCTATTGAAAAGAACTGTTTAGAATGACTCCTCTAGGGTCAAACTAACTTGAATTACGCAGTCAATATCTGGCTAGTGCTTCGGGAACTTCTCTGGGAACTGGGGATAATCTCCAAGGCCAAATAAAAACTAGTGAATAAAAGAGGCAAAGGACTGCTCTCTGGATCTTAAAATAAGTGGTGTGGCACAGCTTGCATTTGCCCAGCTATACTCCTCCTTCCACTCAAAACAGGATATCCTTGTCCATACTGTCCAGTGGGAACAGAGTGTAGCCCATGTTATTCCTCCAAAATATGCCCACACACCAGGCAGGGAAGTGCTAAACCAGCACCATGCTCCTGCTGGCTTCACCAGCACAGGCAGAGCTTTGGATTCCCAGTATTGGTTGAAGTCATTCACCTTCGCTTATTCACGGATAAAAGGAGGAAAAATGTGCACTTATCACTTAGATTCTCACAAATAAATGTAAAGCAGTTGCTGTAACTGCCTGAGAGATGGCATAGCAAGAAGAGTGTTTGCTGTCATCCTTTCATAAATCCCAATTTAAGGGATTTAAGCTGTGTTAGGCATTCATGCAATTTTAGTAGTATAAGAATGTGATCTGTTACTTGGCCTCCTAGATTACTGTCAGACATATATACATGCTGTTTTTGGAGAGAGAGAGAGGGAGGGAGAGGGAGGGAAGGAAGGAGGAGGGATCTTAAGCAAGAGAAAATGAATATTGCTGGTGGGTGCCAAATATAGTTCATGCGGTAATGCATAACATCATTATTTTCTATTTAGAGCACAGAAACAAGCATATAGCTTGCTTAAAACAAGTTGTTTTACCGGAGAACACTAAAACCACTGAAATTCAATGGCTTTTGGAAGCTTTCCAACTCAGTTATTTGCAATCCACTACACTCTGTGGTTTAAATTCAAGTTAAATTAAACATTAGTTAGGGAGACTAAAAACAATGCTGCGCTTTAGAATAATAACAAAATATCAATATTATTATTATCATCAATAATTCTTCATCTAGTGATCCCTTCCACAGTCACCCCCACATCCTGCTGTTCCTCCCATACATTTACTAATTAGGCTGTAGCACTCAGTCTCTTTTAAATGTTGTACCCTCATATAGAAATTAAAAAGTTGGGTATCTTAGAAGTGACCACTTCCTAGTGTACAAATAGCTACTGTTGCTCTTTTAGCAGTTCTCCTCCATTTATTTAATTCCTTAATTTCTTACTTCCCACACTAATGGCAACAACTCCAGGGCACAGGCGAGCCAAATGAAGTGGAGATAAAGAAGGGGAGGTAAGGCCAAAAATTGTCTCTTCAAAATCACATGGAAAGCAAAGTTATTAACAATCTTTTCTTCAAACAAATGAGCCTTTACAGGACCTATTCAATCCTAAAAATAGACATTAAGTGGGATTCTATAACTTGTTGGGAATAATGCCTTGGGGATATTTTGCATCATCCATGCTTAAAAAGCAAACCCATTAGACATCTGAGCAAAACATCAGATATTATTTTAACAGCAAGAGTTATCCATCTCATCATCAGCAGCAATAACTTCTGTTGACATTTTGCCAATTGAAGTTTGCATGTCAACGGGGTGGGGCGGGGAGATAACTGAAGTCTCCCTGTGGCATTAATTGACTGGGTTTTACCACCCACTCAAGGTGATTGCAAGGGGCAAAAACCGCTGCCTGGGTTTGTGAGCGGCAAACGGAGCGCAACAAGGCAGCGGCTGGCCCAGCGCCACTCAGGGAAGCTCAGCACGGCCTGGAATGAGGATCCAGAGGGAGGGAGCCGAGCTGTCCGCACTGCACCACAGCCTGAGCTCCTCACGCTCTAATTGATTCCTCCCCCAACATCCTTGTGAGGTACTCACTGCTGCTATCTCTCTGCAGCAGAAAGGAAGAAGGTGGGAAAAAGGCAGAGAGGCTCGATGTGATGCACCTGGAGTTATTCCACGATTGAAGCCCAGTCTATCAAGGCAAAATCTTGTCATTTTATCATCAGGTGTAGGTAAGACATTATTTAGCAGGTGTACTCCACACAAGCAGGGTTATTTTTGCAATATTACTCCCTGGCTAACCTGTTTGAGAGGTAAGAACCTGAAGCAGTGATCCAGGGCTGCTGGAGGAACCAAATGCCGGCCAAGCTGTTGTGGCTTTGGCATGTCAGCTAATAACAAATGCAGCCTTGTTGTGCATTGGATGAATTTGGCCAGCATGACCTAAGATGGCAGGACTCAATTCCCAGCATGACACATGCCTTCCAGTCAGTGTCCCACTGGACATGACTCAAGTGTTCTGAAGATGTACTTTCTTCCATCTCCCCAGTTGGGCGTTTGTTTCCAGAAGTCAACAGGAGACTGAGACTTTAAAGGGAGTACTTTCCCTTCAAATCTAAGAACACCCCCTCCTCCCATATTAGTATTTGGAAGACAGAGCCAGAGCAAAGCCAAAACATGCTACCTATTAAGTCATTTCTACGTGAAGTCTTCCCATGGGAATGACAGAGGTCCCTCCACCATCTTAAAAGGGGAAGGCAGCAAAGCAGAGACGTTCTTTCTTGAGTGGTCTGCAAAGGCAGATTTCATATTTCTCCCAGATTCCCCACTTAGGGAGCATGGACTCCTGGGAGCATATTCAGGGAATTTTGCCCTTCTCAGAATCTGTGAAAGCTAGAGAAGAAGTCCCCATTTTGAAAAGGACCTTTCCTGCTGCCAAACAAAAATATTCAAGTAGCTCAGTCTGCGGTCACCATTTTAGGGTGTTAATGTTCAAGCCTGGTCCACAGGAAACCCCTCCCTTACTACATAAATCCCTCTGATTCCACATCAACTTCAAGGATACTTTTTAGAAATTTGTTAAGAAAACAGAGCAATCCTCTACCCTGTCCTTCTTCTTCCCCCAAAAACCCAGTCCCAACCAAAAATAAAATAACTTTTCTTTCAGGCTACCAATGACTGTGAAGAAATTTAGTTTAAATCATAGGTTTTTAAAAACATGCAATGGCTTTTGTAATGCAAAACACAAGCTCAGTTCTGAGAGAGGCCAAAGTGACCAGGATATAAAATGCTTGTTTTGCAGGAGTTTTATTTAAAGACTTACGCTGTTCTGTGCTTGCTTGTTGTCCTCTGTGAACTATGCTCTGGGAAAACACCATGTGATTATTCTCATCAATATCCTCTACCTTTGCCAAGCTGGAATTCAGGAGATAACCCTTTAAAAGGAATGACTAGCGACAGCAACATTTCAGAAAGGCAAGAAAGCATAGTCAGGGGATCCTCTGTTTCTTTCACAGTGTTATCTCATCTACACTTATCTTCTTAATTTTTTACTTTCACTCAATAAGAGTGAAACCAGCCTCAGCCAGTCCCCCAGTTTCACATCACAGATTTTTCTGTTCATTTGCTAAGTGGATCTTCTGCCTGACTCTTTCTGCAGCATGGAAGGTCACCTTGATTCAACAACGCTCTTGGGCTCCTCTTCTGACAGAAACTAGAGTCTATTATTTTGTGCAAAACTCAAATTCTAGGCTATGGGATTTTTTTTTAATGTAAAGCTTTTTCAAAGTTCTCTTGGAAAGCTCTCCTATTTGCATTACAATGTACCAGCAAGAACATCTTATAGCTAAAAAGTGTGATTGAGGTAAGTCTAAAATAAGCCCCAAAAGCATCAAAATTATAAAATCTATTGAAATTCTTCCTTTTAAATTAGAGAAAAGGGTACAATATATAGAAAAAGTTGGCCCTGATGATGTGGGGCTGCTGCTGTTTTCACTTTTCACTTAGCAAAGCTACAGAGAAATCCTGAGTCCAGAATATATGTCTTGATTCACAATTCCCTCCTCCCCAGAAGGCAGACAGGCAGTCAAATTCCTCCCTGTTACCAAACACAGACCAATCCAGATTTCTTCAAAGGTCAGATGTGGGCCCCAAACTATTTATCAACATGAATGCCTCTAAATATTGCAGGGAATAGCCAAAGCATTCAGGTAGAAAAGAGGTTTTGAATTAAGATGTCAAAAATCCTACTCTCCTGACTGAGATCAGCTGGGGTAAGTAGTACAGTTTTATTGTTCAACCAGCGGAGCCATAATATTTTACGCCAAATGAGGATATGGCTCATAAATTCTATTTAAGCTCTCCATGAGCTGAAGTTACAGGAATTTTCCACGACTATCCAGTATCAGCATCCAAACTCTCAGTGCTATGCCAATAGTCTGCCCTGGCAAAATAATCTGGCTGTGGAGAGAGAATGAAAAAGATAGCTTGATATTCCATCCATCTATGAAAACAGAACAATACTGCCACAAGTCTCCAGCGACAAGCACACACAAACACACACTGTCCACACAAAAATATGAGTCTGGTTGTGTATACATACAGTTACAAACACCAGTAAGAGCCACGTTGAGCAACCATGTTATTTTTAACCACCCTTCGTATGAACTCATTCTCTTTAATTTTTTAGCATCTCTGTACCTAATGTACTCTGCCAGTGCTTTCTTTGGGATAAGGAAAGTGGTTTGTATTCAAACTAAACAAGCACTATATATTTATAATGGTAATCTTCAGGACTTCTAATGCATTTGAATATTTCTGTTAATAGGTGTTTTGGAAAGTGAAACAAACAAAAAATAAATGGACAACATTAGCAGAAACATATGTTTTTTTAAGAATGAGTCCAGTTCCAGCTGGCTGTGGTGTTTGGACCAAGCTGTGATTAAGATTTCATTAGTAAAAGGGATAGTGCTAGCAAGAGTAAAGCCAAAATCAACCTGCCTCCACCCCTCTGCAAAGCTCCAAACCAGCATCTGATCCCAAGCATGAACCTTAATGCCTGTGTCCAGAGACTGGGCCTGTTGATTCTTTTGAAAAAAAGCAGCAACGTTTCATTTAGTGACTGTAAGCATCAGTATGTGAAAACTTGTCTTCTTTTACTTATTCTTTACTGCTACTGTACTCAATTAGGAATTTTCTCTGTCTATGCCCCGTGAGTAACATCTTTATGTGCAACTCACCTAAAGGTCAAGGAAATCTCTTTGCAGGGATGGCTTCAGGTGGAACAGCTGGAGGCCACAGAGAACTACCAGGAAGGTCCTCTGATAAAACCAACTGAGCTAAAAACTCTTACATCTTTCATCCTACCTGCTCCAAAGCTAGCATTTAGAGCTACTGGGAAGTCTTGAATCCTGGTTTCTTGGCATATGCTACGTTTTCTGAGAGAGGCTAATGCAGCCTGAGGGCTGTTGCAGTGTCAGAAAAGCTATAGCAGAGGGCAAAGAAAGCACAGGGAAAGAGGAATGGGTGCAGAAAAGAAAATTTCCCCTTGTCACACCCTCTATTTTTGGCTCTCATGTCAACAGGGAGGAAGACAAGTAGCAGACAATGAGGGCTGTCAGCTATCAGGCCATTTTTAAACTGGGATAAATCCATGTCATTCTTTGCAAAATGAATAGGGTCACAAGAGGCAAGGGACATGTCTGCCTGAGCAGCCCCCAGAGCCCTCCAGACACAAGCGTGTAAGCACAGCACTTAGACTGACTCTTAGCTCTTACTTAGCAAGATCTTTCTTTCTGGTTAATCATATATTTTTGTACAAATAGGAGGATTCTATATTTACCCAGCATAGCAATTTCTTTCACTTCTTAGCAGTCGGAGAAATGAGAGATGAAAAAATCCAGCAGCTCATCTCGAATGACTTAATGCCAATACAGGATTACTGCCTATCCCATATTTTCTAATACTTTCCTACCCCAAACACCCATAAGGACTGGGATTTAACTTTGTATCCTTTAGAAGATTATTCTAATTGAACAGATACTGGGTATTTTTTCCTGATACTTGATCTAAGCTTTATTTCACCTCTTATGATGGTAAATCCTTAGTTCTGTGTACAACCAAAAATAATTCCTATTTGTCACTGGCATTTGGGCAGTACTCGGCCCTGGAGGAAATAAATGCACCATCTTCATGGATGCTGCTGTGGATGCTGGGTGAGGTGCTCCCACAACAGCACTTACCCTCCTCTGTATTCTCTGCAATATTTGAAATGAATATACTGTATAATAACACAGCACATTTTCCTCTAAGGTATTGTCAGGAATTTGCCACAAAATAGTATTAGTTGCTGTCTGGTGGATACTTGCTCAAGTGATGGTCTAGAAAACAAACTCCCTTCAATCATTTAAGCCATTCACAGCTGAATGGAAAGATAAAGGTGTCATATCCCTCACATCTCTGCGTGAGGCTGCAATCCCTCTGAGTGATTCTGGCAGTGGTAAGGAACACTGAGTGTTGTGTTCTCATGGTGGAATCAGGAGCTTCAGTTGTGGAGGTACCAGATTTTCAGTTCATAGGATCATAGAATGGTTTGGGTTGGAAGGGATCTTAAGCCTCATCTCGTTCCAAACCCCCTGCCACAGGCGGGGGCAACTTCCACTACACCAGGTTGCTCAAAATTCTTAGTTTAATCTTATTCTCTGATTAGTGTCTTATTTTCCACAATCTTACTTTCTTCAAACCACAATCCTATGTTCTCTATCTTGAAATCAGTGATAAGCCTCTATTCATACTTTCTTAGAGATCATTACAGACTTCTAATTATTCCTTTCAGACACAAGCTTCTTTTTAAGTTTCTTTCTCTGCTTCTTTCTCTCTCTGTGTCTCTCCTTCAGAAGAGAAAATTTCCACTCATTGCAACTTGTTAACGGCTGCAAGTGGGAATGGGTGAGCATTCCTAGGATGAATGATTGAGGCAGTGTATTAATGTGATTCCCTGATACATTTTAAATTCCATTTGCAAAGTAAAGTTCCTTATTTTAAGCCCTGCTTGCATATCCCCCCACCCGCGATGGCAGATAGACCATCTCTGAGTAACAATGGGGCGAGAGCTGGGATTGACTGCAGACTGCTTTAATGCCACTCTTAATGACAACTTGTGAAGATGAGGAAGTTGTCAGAATCAGATATCAGCAAAAGCTCCAGCTTGCTTTGTGAAGTCAGTCTGAATTAATTAATGGGTAGCTTTCCTTTGATATCGCTTTGATATTTGGCTGCAGCTGGATAAAAATCAACCACAAAGGAAGCTACATTTTGTTTACCACTGCTTAAGACTCTGTTTAGCTCAATGTGATTTTTTTTTCTTTTGCAGTTTTTGCTTTTTTAACTTCCCTGGCACAAGGCAATTGATACAGGTTTTTGTTAATAAATGGAGTTATGGTGGCATCTTTTTCAATGGCTGTTTCTCTCTGCTCCTGCAGATAGTCAGGCTACTGTCTGGTAGCAAAGCTATTACTGATTTCAGCAAAGCTGATGGAGAAAAGATGGACCATTCCAAAAGTGAGAAAAACATTAGCTTTCCCCCTCTGTTAGTGCTTTTTCTGTTAAAAGGTATTTGACACTTTACATGTAGAATCACAGAATCATAAAATCATAGAATCATTGAATAATAGAAAGGTTTGAGTTAGAGAAGACAATAAGGACCATTTAATTTCAACCTCCTGGCAAGGGCAGGGACACCTTCCACTAGACCAGCTTTGTTCAAGCCTTGTTCAAACTGGCCTTGAACTCTTCCAGGGATGGGGCATCCACAGCTTCTCTGGGCAATCTGTGCCAGTGTGCCTCCCCACCCGCACAGCTAAGAATTTCTTCCCAATGTCTAATCTAAACCTACTGTCTTCCAGTTTAAACCCATTCCCCTGTGTCTTAATACTTGCTATTTGCTTTAAAGGGTGCTGACCACTTGCTTCACACACTGACAGCCTAAAATATAAGCTCTGCAACTACATGTCCTCCATGTCTTTCCAGGGTGGGAATTCACAGCCCATTTGAGCTCCTCTAAAGGTTTTGGATGTCTACCAAGACAATCAGATGAACATGCCTGTACCCCAGACTGGTGCTTGCACCCAAATGAATCTCCATGTACTTCTGGGAGCCCCAGTGGCCCCGCTGGCCAGAGGAGGAAGGATTTCTCTGCACAGCACAGGGGAAGAGCAGACAAAAAAGTGGCTCTTCCAACTAAGCTGATAAAGATGATAATTTCTTTCAGAGAATAAGCAAAAAACAAATTATCTCTCTGAGTCTGCGAAGAGTGTTTTTAATTAGGCAGAATATGATTATCCAAAGTGTGTTATTAGAGCAGGAGATTCAATCAGGCCACCCAGTTTCACCTGGTTTTTTTAGTATTATGGGGTTTTTGAGCACAACAGAGAAGACAGAACTTCTGTTTTCTCTCTTATTATGTACACTGTCTCTTTGCAGCACAGTGCACCTGCCCAGTGTGATCATGGGGGAAATCTGGCTGGGGCTACCTCAGCTTCTGCACCACCACAGGAGTGCAAACACACAATGAGCCAGCACTGCATCCCTTCGACAGCAATGGGCCACAGAGCATAGGTGTTTGAAGGAAGCAGCACAGCTCACAGGGTTGGGCACAATGGCAAGAGGATGCTGAACAAACATTCTCTCTGATATAAACATGCCATGAAGCCCAAGCTCCTTAGTCATAACATAACTCAGATCCACGGGTGCCAAACATTGCTATCAAGGCAGGTAAATGGAATCCAAGGGCACCTCTAATGATGTTGCTTCCTGATACCTGCAACTCTGTTTATGATTTGCCTTTCTAATTTCACTATTGTAGGAGTAGTCAGACAGCTAGGAAGGCTCCCTGAACTAGTTTTTCATTATGAAGACAATTTTAATAGCTCATGTCGTGGTGCTAATGAGGCTGACTGAAGCACCTGTACTTTGTGTTCCAGATAACAGAAAACAGCTAACACCAGCAGGAGGATAAATAGCTGTTTAAGAGAGTGCCTGGGCTATTGTCCTTAGCTAAGCACCCCACCTAAATCTTGGTGAGCTTTGCAATACCCTGGAGTACTCCAGTGATGGCTTCTTGATTTTCTTCAGATTTCCTTCTGAAGTGCACAGCAAAATGTTCTCCAAGTCAGTGATTTTTGGGCACCCAACTTAAAAGTGATATCCTGTGAACTGATCCTCCACCCTTACTGAGTAAGATTTCTAAGTTGGACAAAAAGGTCTGGAGGGATTTTGCAAAGTGATGACCTCAACTGGTCAGAGTTATGGAAACCAGAGGTAAATCCCAGTGTCACATGCCAGAATGGGGATGAGCTTCACATTAGTGAAGTTTTCTGAGGTCAAGCCATTATTATGCATTACTTACTTTTCAT